>JAOUQU010000002.1:4228741-4241659 GCA_028566735.1 Ammoglanis amapaensis
GGCCTTTCTGGATTAATAGGACACTATTGTGTTTTATGTCACTGATATCACCGAACAGTTAATACTACTGACTAGACATGCAATTCATTACACAGGCTGCACTGCCTGTATGATTTACTCGACTGATCCAAATCAAATTACAGAAAAGGCCAGTGGTCTAACATTCCAATTAATTACAGAAGGCTTCCATTTTTTTTACTCAGTACGAATATCCAATCTACATATCCTACTTAAACTGCATATTTGTAAAAGCTGTGCTTTAATTGGAATTTGTATACTTATTTGAAAAGTTAAAAAAAAGAACATAAAACAAAACATAAAACATGCAATAGGGCTAAAGAAAGCCCTTGAATGCCAGATTTAACAATGTCACTTAACCAATTATAATGCTTTGTCACATCATACAATACAATCAGTGTTCAATGCACAAACATTAAACACGTTGTTTTAGTTATCACTGAAGTACAGCATATTGTATGTGATACTCTTTTATTATAACGTTTTTTTTTTACTGATTTTAATAAATTTTTTACTTTTAAAACACAAAACATTTCAGAATGATCATGACTAGTGCTTTACATTATTTATTCATATTTATGTTTACTCAGCTACAAAGTTTGTCATCTAGTTTATTGAATTTGTCTTTCTATATAGACTAATCTATAGGCAGGAGAATGCAACAGACTATCTTAATTCATGTAGCGCAATCTACACATTCAGAATATCTGTTGTTTCTGAAAAAAGGTGAGAATAGTCTGAGTCAGGTGGAAAACAATAGCTCAGTTTGATAAAAACAACGAATACCTAGCTCATTTAGTTATTTCTTTTCATCAAAACACAGCAAGTTCCAATAAACACATTAGACAATGTGTTAATGACGACTTGCATGTGTGTAGCTCATTAGCATCACAATTTAGCTCTATTAATAATAGGTTCACGGTCAGGCTGTGAGCGTTTAAAACCCTAAATTCACATTCTGGATTAAACATATAATACTTTATTAAAAAGTTTACCTCATTTTTACCTTTACATTTGTTTGTAAGTCTTACCATCATAATTGATTTGTCTTAGGGCAATCAACTGACGTCGTGTAGTTGTGGTTAGTGTGTACAACTTAACCAGCAGTTAGCATTGTTACGATAGAAGCTAGGAGGTCAGCCATAGCTATATGTCCTCGGATATTATCCATCGTTAAAAAAATAATTTAATGTAGAAAAACTGTCCCTGAAACAGACTATAACAAATATAATAAGTTACAGTACTTTTGGTAATTATAAGTACATTCAGAACTGAAATTACTAAAACATTTGATGTCTCTTTAATAATATTTTAAGCACAATAATTTTGTCCACATCATAAAACAATTCACTTTCAGGAAACGTTTTCAGAAGGGTGAAATAGCTTGTCCAGACATGTTCCCCTACCAAAAAAACAGGCTTCTGTATGGGGTAAACATTTTCAGGCATATGAACTCTTTCAGGCATCTTTTTCACTGATCTGAAAGTGTTCTCGCTACAGAGGCCTGTTTTTTTTACAGAAGCATATTTTGAAACTTTATTGACCCATCTCAAAATCTTTTTGTGAATGCGTGCACCTTCATACTGAAGAAACATGAATTGGAGAAGGTTACACATGTGCATTTTACCATTGAATCTACGTCAGAAATCCATGTTGTTTCAATGGTTCTGTGTTTAGGAAATAACGGTTAAGTTGAATAGACGAAACTAAAATGAAACACACTGATTTACAAATTTGATACATTTGTATGTGTGTAATTTTCAAAAATACTTTCAAAATTCATGCTTTAAAAATCTACCTACAATTCGACCTGTAAAAATCGACCTGTAAAACTCAATCTTTAACTCAATCTTCAAATTCGACCTCCTACAGGAAAGCCAGTAAATCACTGATGTCGCTGTTGAAACGATTTTAGCCAGTAGGTGGCGGTAATGTGCGAATTCAAAAACCTGGTCTGCCAAGCCTTTCTGGTGAACGGTCAATATCTCCCCGTTTTATTACAGCACTGTACACAATGCATCCAAAATGGCAAATGTGTCATGTTAACCTTTTATCTTCTTATATTCATCTTTTTATCTACTATAGCTTTTATCCTTATACACAATGAGTACGTGAGCGCCTATAAATTAATGTTTAAATGTGCTCGTTCACATGTCACGCGTAGGATCCGTTTGCTTTAGTGATGCGCGTGCACGCGAATGGAGTTTAATTTTGCCGAGGAATTTGGCATAACACCTGCCGAAATTATACCCCCCATCTCTGGGATAGAATGTCTCATTAATCACTGGCTGATCCTGGTCTGTAAAATGTGTCCTAAAATGCATTTGAGTCTAGGCGTAACAGGAGTGGACATATGGGTGGAGTAGAATTCTGTTGGGGTCACAACTGTTGTTAAGAAGGTTAATAAAATTAAATTACACATTCGTTTACGCTGTGATTTAAGATCTTCAACCTAAAAGCAAACATTACAACGTGTTTTATAGTGTTAAAGCAGGTAAAGTTGGCTAATTAATGTGAATGTTCAAGATAAAATTAAGTTAATTTTAGCTGTCACACGTGTGATAGCACGTTTGTTATTATTTGATGCCTAAAAAACATAAAAACTTGTGATAGCACACTTTTTAAAGTGCTAAGTTGCCAAGTTGCAAGGTGAATAGAATAGGTTTAAGGGATCTGGCAACCCAATTGAAAGCGAAAAAAAGGTATCAGTATTTTTACGTTATTATTTTTACCTGCACACTGGATCATAGAAACTGATCACTGTCTAAGTTGGTTGTTAATTTTATATTAAAGAGTTTGATTACATTTATATTTTATCAATTATTTAAAGGTGCAAAAAAAGACTTAATATGAGTGCGTGATTAATTACCGACGTAACTACCGAGTTCCTGTTTGAATGTGTTGCAATGCTCGCTGAACAGTAAACTTGTACTTGTACTTGTGCAGATGAACTGAGCTCAAGCGACCGCTGCTACTTTCGGAAACTCCCACCAGCACCCAGTTAGTCACTTTCTGCAATTTCCTGCAACTTTGAGAAAGTTCTCGAAGACAAGAAACGACAGAAAAAGTCCATATTAACTGTATAAAGAAACTTATTGAAACACGCATACACAGGATGAAGTGAGGTAGGTTATTCATATATGTTTTATTTCGGGATATAAACTGTTCAGACATGCTTTCACTGGATGTATTATGGATGAATCACTGGATTGTGCAGACAGTTGGATATTTATTATTAAATCGTTAATTATAAACACTTAGATTTGGATTTTGTCTGTGCCTCCTGGGTGTGACTGGTAGGATCCACCTGAGTGCTAATATTAAACACTATATGATTAAAACTTATTGACATCTACACCACATTTATTTTCAAACGTAGATCAAAGATATTTACTAAGTAGATATCTACAAAAGTAGATATTAAAGTAGATCTAAGTTTTGCTTTATCCATTATCTTTATTTTTACCACCGTTCAATCTTATCACACACTGGGCGAATACACTAAACACACGAACAGGTCACCAGTCTGTTGCAGGGTACAGAAATACACACTCAATTTCTGTTGCATGTTTTGGACTGTGGGAAGAAAACGGAGTACACGGAGGAAACCTACACATACACGGGGAGAACATTCATTGTCAAGTCAAGTCAACTTTATTTATATAGCGCTTTTCCCAATAGATAGTCTCAAAGCAACTTTACAAAATGCAGGACGAATTGTGAAATTGTCATTGCCAGAATAATATAAAATATTTTTTGGCCTTAAAAACAAAAATGATTTAAGATGATTCACCAGCAGTTCTCTTTTTGGTTATATTTGTCTTTAGGGAAGTAATAATCATCACCGTGTGATTTCCAAATTTTGGAAAAAGTGATTGCTTCATGACAGTTGTTCCCTTATGCAGTACTTGACAGAAAAGTTTGTGTACTAACATTACAATGACTTTAATCTCACTGTTTCCCCTTTAATGTAGCTGTTTATAAGTGTTTCTTATATATGTATTTATTGACAATGTTCTTTTACTAAATCACTTAGTATTGTTAGGGTATATTGCTTGGTCCTGGGCACTGTAGAGATATGACTTGGGAGTGTAAAGAATGTGCTGACAATATTGTGTTTGATCAATAGAATGATCTCTGCTAGCCTGTCACTAGTCTGAAACACCAACACATTTGTAAAAGTGTTAAAAAGTGACCACAGGCTAGATGATTTTTTAAATAAATAATATTAATTTTATTATTCATATTTCTGTTTATAGTCTCTTTCCTGTTAATATTTTGCTTGCTGTTAATTCAAATATATATTTTGTACCACATATTTAACTAATGGGCTTGAGACAAGCATTGTATATAAATGATTAGTATGGTAGGTAACTATCAAAAGGAAAGATTTATGTACCTGCATTGTATTTGTAGCTACTTAACATTTAAATATAATAATAGACAATTGATATGTTTCTAATCATTCAGTCCTACTAGTTTATCTCCAAATTCGGAACATGAACATGTGTATAACACTAAAATTCTTAGATTAAGATGGTACTAAACTTTATGGCTAGGCTGATATAGTAATTTGCATATAAGAATGCATGATATATAAAATGGCCTAATTTGTTCTCTTTTTTCAGTTTGGAGGTAAAATGAAGGACCGATTGTGTGAACTGAATAATCTTGGCTCAAACATTTCCCATGAAGATTGTACTAGGGAGAATGGAAATGTTGTAGACAATGGCGATTTGGAGCAGCATGCATTGGTGTTTGAGGGTGAGGACATCATGGACAGTGTTTTTCAAGAGGCCCAGGCAATGCGCAAAAAGATAGCTCACCTCAGAATGGAGGTGAAGATGCTAGGCAAACAGAGCACACGTTTTCTCGTCTCCGTCCGACGTTTCAGCAGCATCAAGCGTGATTCTAATGCCATAGCACGCAATATTAAAGCAGAGGGCGAGAGGTTGTATACAAGGCTACAGCAGATGGAAGCTCAGTGTAAAGAGCTGGAGGAGAAACAGGGGTCACACTCTGCGCTGGCACGCATAGTGCGCTCTCAATACACCTCTTTAACTCAGAACTTCCATGAGGCTATGTCTGAGTACAATGAGGCAGAGATGGTACAGAAAGAAAACTGCAAGATACGTATTCAAAGACAGGCAGAGATCATGGGCAGAGAGGTGACTAGTGATCACATTGAACAAATGATTGAGACCGGAAAGTGGAACGTGTTCGCAGACGACCTGGTGACAGACGAGCGAGCTTACCGCTCAGCACTTAATGAGATCGAAAATCGCCACAAAGAGCTTCTAGAACTAGAGGGTCGCATTCGGGACATTCATGACCTTTTTTTTCAACTGGCCCTTTTGGTGGAGCAGCAAGGCACCATGGTAGAAAACATTGAAGCCAATGTGTGTGCAACAGAAGAATTTGTAGGCAGAGCTACAGTCGAGATTAAGAAAGCTGTGAAATATAAGAGGAAGAATCCATGCAGACAGCTCTTCTGTTGCTGCTTTCCATGTTGCAACAAGTGAAAAGCAATGTGTTTTAATGCTGTATAATCACTTTAATTTAAAAACAATTATTGTATTACTGAAATCAAGGCTTTACCGTATGTTATTTTATGGGTGGAGTAATGTGGTGGTTGTGCATGGCTCGGGAGATGTCTAGTTGTCTAGTTAACTGTTAAACATGCACTAGAACAGCATTGCAAGGTGCCATAATGGAATTTTTTATCGTTTTTTCTGCGTACATTTTAAGTGACTTTCATACGACATTTGGGCAGTTAAAATTGCCATAATTGTTTATCTTTTGTTATTTCAAAGTGCTTATTAAAACATACATTTTAGTTTTCTCTGTGTGTGCAGTGTCAGTTGTGTGAAAACATTTTTTGGTCAAATAGACCAGATGAGTTTGTTGTACACCTCATTATCCCTCATTGTCCATCATCCATTATCTAGCTTAACCGCAGCTTTAATGCTATTCAGGGTCACACTGGACGAATACACGAATATCTCAATAGTATATCCAATCAACCTGACTGCATTTTGTTGCTTTGTGTGAAGAAACCAGAGTACCTGGAAGAAACCCAAGCAGACACAGGGAGAACATGCAAACTCTACAGAAAGTCCCAGATAGGCATTGAATTAATTTGTGCTCATTCAGTCAAAAATAATTGTGATGGATTTGCTAATCTTAGTAACAAAGCCTGTACAGACCACTGGAGTTTCTATAAACCAAACTTATCTTACACCTAACACATTTAACTGTACTAATATATAAAGAACTACAAGAGCAGTTATTAAAATGTAATTTGGTGATATTTTACGAATTGTTCTGTGACTAAGAGGTTTAGACATGTATGTAAGGGAATATGTGTGGCCAGTTGATTTCCACATACCTAAATACTATATGTGTTAACACAACAGCTTAAGACACACTCGCATGAGGTGCTAAAACAATGTTATATGGGGTATGGTGATACATCACAGCTGCCTTATTTTAAAACCTCTTGTAAAAGTGTCATCAGTATTTCACATCTGTATACACATGTGTGATGGATAGCTATTATATATATATTAAAGACTCCAGCTATTAATTATGTCTAATTATACAGGCCAGGTTTTTTATATAATCCAGTGCAATCTAGTTGGAGTTGCAACACTACAGATAGATGATGAATCATTGCCATTTTGGTTGATGGGTCAACCACAGAGATAGAGGATGTCCACACAGATACACTTTTGTGCCACACGATCTCTGTTGAGATGAAGTCTGTTTTGCCTGCCAATATTTTTTTTAAGTATGTAATAAAAAGATTCATACAATATAAAATTACTATAAAGCACATTAAACATTTATAGAGATGTCCTAATACTGGTATTTAGGACATACAGTTCTTTTTTAGAGGTCTTACTTGTCCACATGTACTCTATATAGTTTCACATACAGTTAGTATATCAAGTGTAAGTGTTATGGCTGACATGTTATGTTCCTCTTAAACACTCATATCCCACACAGTGATATCTATAGTACTAATTTGTGTCACTATTTTACTTTACTCCATATTGCATGACGTGCGTTTTTGCAAATGAAGTGCTTTTTTGCAAACATTTACACTCACATACTTGTGAGCAGAATATGGAAATAGAAACACTGCATAATAATGACATTGGACTGAGTTGTTTTTTTTATAATATATAAGTGTATAAAACAAAACTTTTAATCAGAGGTCAACATAAAAATAAGTATGACCTTTATCTTCAAGTAATTTCAGTTCTAATAAGTTGGATTTGTGACTGATTATTCAAACTTTGCAAACTGAAGCTCCAAGTCCAAGGTTACTTAAAGGTGACATATTATACGTCTTCATGGGCTACCCAAAGCATGTACATTCTTTACACAAAATCACTCTCACATGATCTCTGTTGAGATCTCTCTAGTATTGTATCTATCAGTTTCGGCCCCTTTCAGAACGAGCTGTTTCATGTTTATGCAAATAAAATGATGCTGGCCACGCCCCAGGTGATGGGTGGTTCAATGCTAATTCATCTGTTGTGATGTCACAGGAGGGAGAAATAAAAAGGGCTAGTATGTCCTAACACCAAAATATTTGTAATGATTGACAGCAAATGGGTAGATTTTTTTTTTCAAGCTTCGGGTATTATGAGAGCATCAGAGATCCACGTCAAAATACTAAAACACACCAATGTTAGCTTTGCATAATATGTCATTGGGCAAGACAATGAAAGCAACACAAACTGGCAAAGTCAATCAATTGAATATTTGTTATGTCATTCTGCCATAGATAAAAAAAATGTAAATATACTAGTGCATGTGCAGATTGTTAATTTTGAATATTATTAATTATGTATGCAGCAAATTCAAAATTGTATGTAATTATATTTAACATCTATGTAATATAAATATATTTATATATTTGTATTACCTGAAATATAATAAAATGGCAAGGCAAAACAGATGCCAACCAGACGGAAATGATGTGGCACAAAATAAATGGTAATGAACCTTCTCCGATAGTGTGCAAGCTTAAAAACTTTTGTATAGGGGCCCACAGTCACAGCACAATAACTTTAAAGCTGAGAGCACACACACAAAAGCTGAGAACAACAGCAGAAGCCAAAAAACTAAACAAAAAAAAAACACCCTAGCGAAAGTTGAGAACGAGATTACACACTATTTATCAGTTCACACAAGTTTATACTGAACATGGTCATGAACAATTTTGTATCTACCATTGGCCTTACATATTTTGGACTTTGGAGAAATTCCACTGCAGACACGGAAGAATATGCCAGCAACTCACAAATCTGAATGAGGGCCTCAATGGATGCAATTCAGCGGGCAAATTAAGGACCTACCTGGGATAGGTCACCAATCACAGAGCACATATATAATTGACTAGAGCAAATACCCAGTTTAACCCAACTGTTTGTCTTTGAACTGTATAAGAAAACTAAAGCTCCCAAAGAAACCCACATATATAACTTTGACACACAAAAGACCTGGACTGCTTTTTTTCATGACTTTCTTGCTGCAAGTTGACAATGCTACACACAAAGCCACGAATTATTAAAGTCCATGTAAGCTTCACTTTCATTTATTGTATAAATGTAATCAAAACACACAGGACAGAAAGGTTCACCAAAATAAACATACAGAATCACATTGTCAACACGAATCATACCATGCAAGAACTTATGATAAATAAAAAGCTACTCACTTCAACACAACCAATATGATATGTCTCTATATATCACATTGACCTATTCAATTAAATACATAAAACACAAGTTGTTTTGTTCATACAAAACTTAGTCAGAACCTAATAAATGACAATCAGGAAAGATAAGTCATGCAAATCTGTTCACATATCCATTAAACCTAAAATCAAATTCCAACAAAGACGATTAAAACTATTTAAATTATATAATATTTGCATGTGACACATTGTGAACTCTTTTTTTACATGTCAATGCAGAACACCTTTCTGCAACCTGTAATAGACATTCAACTTTGTTAGGGTCAGGTGTCATCATACTATCAGCTCACAAAACAAACACCAATCACATTTTAACCATAGATGTTTTTAGTCCCTAATCAAGTAGAATTTCACGTCAACAAGATTGTGCATTTGTTTGTTTATGCAGGTAGTTACAAAATACTTTGTTTTTAAAACCCTGAGAAAATTGCATTTGATAATGTGTTGTACACAGCTGCAAAATGTTTTTGCTACCTAAACAACTGGAGTTTTAGTCCTGTCCAGCAGGTATTAGTTTATTGCTTACATTGTCCAGACGAAACTGTGAATAAAGAGGTATATCCATTATATTTACAAACACATTTTATGCAAATATCCTAATAATTTAAAAATGGTAAGAGACAGTGAGACAGTGCTGATTTGCACTAAAACCATCTTTTTTTCAATGCAAACTTTAATGGATGCTATCAAAGTGCTACATGTACAAAATCCCAAAACTTTGTATTGCTTCTTAAACTGTCAGCATTCACAAAATAAAAAAAAACTGTAGACAAATTGTACTTAACAGCTGAACCTCAAATGACATGATTTAGCTAGTGTGATAGAGTGCAGTGAAATGTATTTATAACATTCTGGAAAACGAAACACAGTATTTAGTATTGCATTAGAAAAAACTAAAATTCATTTAAGGCTCAAGTTTACTTCTACAAAACTGCACAATATTTTGAATAATGATGAATTGTTTGATGATATTTAGTATGTATTGAATGTACCGTCTGATGCACTGGTACACATTTTGCACTTGTTTACCTGTTCCAGCAGAGTCTGATTTTAAAACTTAGCTATAACAGAGGTCTGAGCACCGACCTCACTGAGCAACCATCTTTAGTCAGTTCTCTTGTGTGACTCATGCATGGAAGAGGTACAGCATCCTCCCGTCGAGCCACTGTATTGTACTGGCATGTCTTTAAATGGTCAGCCATGCTAGAGATATTGGCAAATTTCCATTCATTAACAGTTCCAAAAGCTGTGCTGAATTTCCATACCTGAAAATCATGATCAAAATTCACAAAGTGCTCATTCATTTTTTTAAACTTCATAAAATCATAATATTTACTATTGGTAGTATTGATTAAGATCAATTGAATGCTAATTAATACAATAAGTATATAGATAGATAGATAGATATGATTAACTTACCTTGTCGTAAATCTGCCAAGATAAGGATCCATCTGAATGTTTAGTCTTTGCCCAGAGCAAGACCACCATACCACGTGATTTTAGCAGACTGGCACAAACATCTCTCATCCTTTGAGACACTCGGGATAACTGACACAGACTAAAACCATCCAAAAAGCTTGCAACGTGCTGAAGCAGCTCAAAGGGCAAGCTACTAAGGTGGTCACAGTGCGATCCGTATTGGCAGAGTTTTTCGCCCGGGCGTTCAGCTAAACCAGACTGGACCCCAAATGAGCCCAGGTAGCGATCATGAATGATTCTTGAGCCCTGCACAGATGGACAAAATCTTCTCTGGGAGAACGTACAACCGTAAAATGCTAAAGGGCACCTGTGTTCCATCCAACCATTTAGGCCTGCGTGGATATCACCATGAACATTTTTAAAATGTGACGAGAACTCATCCCGACGAAACAGTTGCCCACAAACGAATGTGAACATGGAGCGCTGCTTAGTCTGGTAGCGTGCCACACATTCTAGTACAAGGTCCAGTCGGAGTGTGTGGAAAGGGCTGGGGTTGGACAGCTGTGGGCTGGCATGGTCACAGGCAGACGCAGAGGCAATGTCACCCACCATGGTGTTAGTGGCCAGTATAGCGGAGGGAAAGGAAAAAGTCTGTGTACCAAAGTCAATTCGATATCCATCTACAAAGCGGCTGTCAGAAATGCCTCTGCCTCCTGGCGAGTCACCAAGACAGAAAAGTAAAGCAGCAGTAATCAAGTCAATTCCATGTAGGCCTATTGGATCATCCACAACCTCCAAGTCTGAAGTGTCCACTGCTTTATCCTCCATTTTAGCCCGTAGCACATAAGGATTAGACAGAGTTTTCCTTCCATTATATAAAGGCATACCCATACCTCGAAGCACTTGTAGGTTCTGCAGCTTGCGTTCCAGCCACCGGTCTTCAATTTCAACAGGTAGTTGCTGTAAAACATTGTTCTGTACTAAATCCGGCAGAGGTATAGGAGGAGGCAGTGGTAACTGTGGTGAAAGAGCCATCTCTTGTTCCCGTGCCACGGAATGATATGGCAACATAGGCCGTATGTCTGAGGCACCAATATTTATCTCTCTCTGCATTTCAAGTCGAACATGACCATGATCCCCTACATTAATAAACCCATTACACAGAGCTTGTTCACTGTGGTTAATATTTACATTTATTTCTTCCTCTTCATCAGCTAACAGAGCTGCCCTACATTCAAGATCATCCTCGTCAAGAGTATCTGGAAATGTACAATCTGCTCCACCTACAGCACCCAGCTCACATTCGGAGTCTGTATCACTTTCTTTAATTTGTTCATTTATACCGGAATCCCCATTTCTTTGACAAGTTACATTTAACTCAGCATTCGCGCCACTCAGGTTTTCCATAATCAAGTCAATACCTTTGTTTGCGCTGCTGAGAATATCCAAAGCAGCTGCTAAATTTCTGCTTTTCTCTACGGAAGCCATATAAAGTTCATTAAATGCTTCCCCATTCATATCAAGGAGTCCATTTCTTAATTCCACTTCTTGGATCCTTGAGTTTATTCTTTCGGTTTCTTCATCTACAGTTTTAGCCACTGTGGTCGTCACTCTAAGGGACTCGAGCAACATGCGCTGATCTTGTAAAGCCAATGCCATATCTAATTGTTCCACATCATAGACCTCTTTACTCAAGTTCTCGTAAGACTTGCGATCAGCATAGCTCACAGGCCATCGGTTCCATTCCATGGTGCAGCACACAACACTAGCAGGGCATATTCCCAGGTGACGTGCCATTTTAATTCTCTTTATTGTAAAGGGGCATCCAAACCCACTATTAAGGCAAGGCACTCTTTCGTAAGGGCATAGTAAACGATGTTCCTCCCTTTTGCACGAGTGGAAAACTGCTCCACATACAAGAGAACAGCTAATAAGGTCACATGAAACACCAGTTTCTGGTCTCACCATACATCGTCTGTTTATGCAATTCTGGCAATGAACATGTGGTTCATCCATTATAAGTACAAAATACAGGTAGGAGTTATTTTAGCAAGACCACTGGATCAACCTGCAAAGATAAAGAAAAGTGGAAATTAATACTAGTTATACTTAAGTTATGCAATTGCTTTATTTTATTTCTGCCTCCATGTTATGCTCAAAAATAGACCAGTTGTCTAGAACAGATCGATATGAAGTTTTCCATTTGCTACATTTTATTTACTAAAAAAAAGAATACAAATGGTCTGGGGACCATAAAATCATGCAGTCTAAATCATTTAATCTTTCAACTGATCTTGTTAGGGGTCACCACTGATCCGCATAATTGATTTTTGATGGCTGATGTCCTTCTGACACAATCCTCACTATTTCTCCAAGCTTGGCCTTGCCACTACAATGCAGTACTTGAAGCATGTTAGTGTCCCCAGTTAAAGTGGGTATATATTATGGACTGTTGGAAGAAACGCCACGCACAAAAACCATGCACTGACTCACAAGTAATGTAACCAAGGACCTTCGTGCTGTAAGGCCACAGCCACCCACATAGCCACCCATAATTATTGCTATTAATCTGTATGACCAGGTTTATTCAATATTAACAATCTGCTGTCAATCTTATGCCATCAAAAATGTATGATGATGATTTTTACCCTTTTAGTCGAAATCGACCCTGGGTCACTCTGTGGATCGTTACCGATCCCAGAGTATTTCGG
>JAOUQU010000002.1:4241759-4256580 GCA_028566735.1 Ammoglanis amapaensis
CACAGAAAGTCCCCAGCCCGACCCGGGGATCGAACCCGGGACTTCTTGCTGTGAGGCGACAGTGCTATAACCACTCAACCACCGTGCCGCCCCAAAAATGTATACATATATTTTATTCCCATTTTCTATGTAAATGTATTTAGTTAATTACACATACATGTTACAATGTTGGCTATAATATGAATGAACCCTGAATATCTTTATCAGCAACTGGGTCATGTGGTATAAAGATTGCTGCATCATACAGCTGGCAACCATTGCTACCAAAATTGCTTCTGGCTTTATTTCTACCCTGGGTCGTCTGTATGCTACATCTCTATTACACACGGCATTGTGATCACTCCTGACATGAAATAAATGTTTTTAATGAGTGGATAGAAAATAAGATATTTTGTTATCGGAGTGACATGGATGTACCCAAGAAACAGGTCATTTAGGTTGCATGACTATGTCGCATGTTTCAGGGCAGTGACAGCTCAGTGGTTAAGGTACTAGACAAAAATCAGAAGGTTATCAGTAAAAGCCCCAACCACTACAAAGTTGCCACTGTAGGGCCCCTGAGCATGGCACTTAACCAGTCGCTTTGGATACAGATGTAAATGTGTTATTGTGTAGAACAGTAATAACATTTCGGAATACTCTGCAAAGTGAAGGCGAACCTGGCACATTTTAGCATGAAAAAAAGAAGAAAAAGTATTAATAATAATTCCACAGGCTGTTTTTTCAACACATAACCCACGGCATCAACAAACATTGCGAAAGTGAATTTGAGCCAACATGTTGTTACATATGACTTGATTTCAAAAGCACAATAAAATTTCGTAACCGTGGTGAATGAGAGGCTCAAATTAATAACAAACAGAAGCAGTTGGTCTTCGGAAATATTAAGCAATACAAGAGTCGACGTTACTGGTAAATATTACCCAAAAAACGGCAAGAGAAATCACTGGCTGACTAAGCAGTTTAGCTTTCTCACTAAAGACTGCCTGTTTACATATTAAATTCATGACATTATTAAACGTAAGAAGCTAACTTAACCCACACACAAATTGAGTAACATATCTAGCAAACCAGCAATCTTACCGATACTATTTAATATCATACAAAAAAGTTGCGTGAGCCAACAACACAGAAAAGCTAGCTATGCTAACTTAAAAATAGTCTCTATCCACTAAGGCGGTGTCTCAAACCTGTAGGTAATATCTTATGTAGTACGCCTAATTAGTCGCAACACCATATAGATGTCGCTTTTAACTTGGTGAACTATTTAGTACAGTTCTGAGCGATTTGGGAAACAGCCCAGTCATATGCAGCATGCTGGCTAACAAGTCCGTCCATAAAAACAATACATGTACTTACTTGCAGTGGTAGTTTCTCAAATGGTCCTTTAAACTTTTACCGCTGCTGTTCATACACGTCTAATAATTATAAAACATGTTAATCTATAGTATGGCAAATCTTTTATAATACTTGCGTTTATACGTCTACCTGTTATTGATTTTTCCGGCCGGCTGATATTGACATGCAGTTGCGAGATAAATTAATATTCATAAAGCGGAGAACGTTCTCGTGTGTAAGTGGCGCATTTTGACCCCGCCCAACTACCAACCCCGCCCACCACAAGAAGTAGGTTTCTAATAAAAGAAAGCACCTGTCACAAAACATCACACACGCATGCGCCGAAGGAAACGCAACATTTTCCGATAAAATAGTTTTAATAAAGGTGCAAAAAGCGGCACAATATTGCAGTAACACTGGTTCTCGGTTTCCTCAAATCTTTTATGGATTTGCAACTGTCTTCAGAGTAAATAGGTTGCGATGAAGTACAATACATGTACTGGTCTCCACATGTAGTGGTCTCGTGTCAAATCTGTTTGACCCATCTACGTGTTTGCCGGTCAATAATAAAACCACATATTGTACAGCCACTGGCGTAATTTACACGGGGGTACCAAAATAATTTGATCCAGTCATTGTAACCCCCCCCCCCCAATAAAAGGACATCATTTCAGCATAACACCCCTCAATGTTAGACCTAAAGTTACGCCCTTGTGTACAGTTATATATAAAACACTACACACAAAGAAAATCTTATTTGAATTTCTAAATAAAAAAACTGTCTGGTTTCCCCAATACTTTTTATAGGTAATACATATTTTTAAGTCTGTATGTACAATGGAAAGAAATATTTAGGTAAATAAAGTATTTGCTCCTTTCTTTTTTCATGTTTCACACTTAATTTGGAAATCTTTGAGCAAATTATGATTAAGCACACAACATTTTAAACAGTCATTTTTGTAATATAAGGCAACACCAGCCAAAGACTAGACCATAGGTGAATAACAACAAAAAGTTGTTGTATAAGGTCTGTAATTAAATGTGAAATCAGGAAGTGGACACAATGGTGAATACATTTGCTGTGTTATTAAGCCACATCAGAGATGCGGTGGATATTGGAAAGGGTAAGCTGGGCTTCTTGGGGTGGATAGGACCGTCTGCCTAGAAGATACAATCTCCCAAACACACCAGTAATAAGCAGAAGAACCACCAACATTCCTCCAAGTATAAAGGTTTCCACTGGGGGCAGAGTGACATCTGAAAAGTAAACATATACACTACTATCAGTTGTTTGTTACTAGATACAATGATTTAATCATGTCTAAATGTAGTAAAAAGAGCAGTCAGGAGAACTTACCTCGAGGATTTTGGTCAGGAGAAACTTTTTTTATTGGTCCATATGAAACAGTGTGAGACATGGTAACAGCCCTGCGTGAACGTGATGACGAATCCTCACCAGAACAATTCTGCAACTTAAAAATAAAGCAAACTTAGAAATAATTAGTAACACGAACTAACTAACAGAAACATTACCGATCAGCTGAGAAAAAGTATTATGATAGTGTAGTAATAAAATGGTTTAGATTTAACAAATAATTTGAAGTAAAATTAAAGACAATGCAAATGAACACAAGATTAAATGAAATGATTGTTTTACATAAATATTTAACTCGAAAAAATGGAACATTTATCACCCTGTTTAAATTGGCCAAACGTTTTGTTTCTTTTTCTTGTAAGCTTAGAACCATTGTCTTGCTGCATAACTTGACTACGCTTAAGCTTGATGTCACAAACAAACAGTTTCATTATTTATGGAACCATGAAAATTGTCCACATCAGTTGTCTGATGCTCTTACGTTGAAACAGTGTTAGCTTTATTATGGGTAAAATTTGCACCACATGTTCCATAAGTTCCCTAAGTTTTATTTTTGACTGAGCAGTCAGATAAATTTATCAACACCAAACTTAAGATTGTACATCCAGTGTCTGTTGTTGCAGAATCCTGCTAATTGACCTTCGTTGAGGTCTGCACTTCTTTGGGTGTTCACTCGGTTCTTTTGTGTGACTTCCTGTTTAAGTTCTTTGTTGAGTTGTGTAAAATGTAATAGGCCACCCACTCATACAAAAGTTTAACCACTGCTTCAAATTTTATCCTTTTATAGACAATGGCTCTCCATGCTGGTGCCACAGAGCTTTTGCAATGCTTTTTAACCCTTGAAACTCCTAAATGAATCTATTTAGGTGGTGCCATAATAGTTGCACAGATACGTCTGCGGATAGTGGTACAAAGAATGGTATCTTACAGGCTGGCATGCTTTTGCGCTACTGTGGCAGATCTGGATGTTGCAGTGGAGGAAGATGTCAGTATACGAACTGCCCACAAACTTGAACATCTGGATCCTAAACAGAGCTTCTGGGCCTAGTCCATTCTTTATCACTTCTAATGTCTGGTCAGTTTCCAGCAATGGACAGCTAGTTAAAGAAAATATGTGCATGTTATCTATGGAGACAAGCAAGTTTTAGCACAGTATAACGTTTATATATATACTATATATGTAAAATTTGAAAATGCAAATACATCACTTAAATAGCACAACATGCTGGTCCCTGCAGTTGCATGATTTCTGAGTGATTTCTGAGTGAATTTTGATATTAACGATTAGGAACTGTTTTTAATACAACAGTGTTTTACTTGGTCACTAAAACTGCTATATTGATGTAAGATTCCTAGATTCGACCCCTAGGTGGGGCAATCTGTGCAGGATAAATTGAATTGTCCTGTAGGCGAATGTAGAATGTTAATGTGACTAAGGTGTGCCTGTGTGTGAGCCTGTTATGAGATGGAATGGTACCATGTCTAAGGTGTTACTGTGTGCTTTGGGATAGGCTCCAGAATGAGTCAGCCTTCTACCCTATTTTTATATGCAGTGATTGAGTAGAAACCTGTGCACAAACCTGTTTTTGATAAATGTATATTGGATATTGCTGTACGGATCATTGTTCGGTGTGGCCCAACATCTCTCTGCTCGGAGAATCAGATTAGCTGGTATCTGTCATGAGAGTCCAAAGAATACAATCATATTCTCCTTAAAAGAACTGTCAATCAAAACTGAGTTTGGAACTTAGCATTTGGAAATTGTTTATCAGTTTTCAAGATGGCTACAACTACTTGCGCACACTCTTTATACAGTTAATTAATTAATCAATGTTTGAGTTTGTGAAGTAAAATGAAAAACAAAAACTAATGTTTTATTGAATAGCTTTAAATGTTCTTTTCTTAGTTTTCTAGAGACAACTTTAATAAAAGTATTACATATTTTCCATTGGAAGAGAGTGTGCTGTGTTCTTAATGCAATTGTTTCTAATTATTTACTATTATACTAATATTATAAGATTTTTTTTAGCACACTGCTATTTTATATACATATTTGTTTGAACATGGCTATATAATATAACATATAAAGTAACATATAGGCCATACTAAAAGTAGATTTAAAGAATAGTTTACATTATGTGTGGGATAAATTACATCTTTATTAACAACACATCTTGTTATTATATTCTGTAGAATTCCTTTACTTTGTTCAGTTGTTTCGTTTAACTAATATAGAATCTAGTCTTGTACATTTTATAGTATATAATATGTAATGTATAATTGATAAAATGTTAAATCTTTATATAAATTAATTTCAAATCACTCTGTTAGCAATGTATAACACATACAGACCATGTAAATTTTCACATAGATGTTGTCATCAAGCATCAATGAGGGAACAGTGGTCCATTTATCTTCAAAGTCTTCATCTTTATAGAGGAGCATGGAAACAGAGAAATTTCCATCTTCTGTGTTCAGTGTGATTGTCCTGCATAGAAGAGGTTGTCATTCCTAACACAATCATTCAAAATATAGCACTAGAAATGAAAAATGTAAGGGGGGTAGGGCGTGTATGGAGACAAATGGAAAGACTTGGATGTAGTTGACTTCACGATTGGAAGTCTACATTGGCTTGCTCATTTTGGCACAATGATATTTTGTCAGTATGAACATTATAAATGAACAAAGTGACTGACACAAAAAACGTAATCAACAATTTTATATTAATCAACTTCTGGATGCAAAAATCGCTGGGGTTAGAATGACCCCAATGACAATATGTGTTAGTAGTACGTGAATACTGTACAAGGGTTAAAAAGGCATCTTTGTACTGATCATGTAATGCACACAAGATTCTTACCTGACATTAACCTGAATCATATTCTCGCCATTAGGTTGCTGGACCATATAGTTTAAAGGGTATCGGCATCCAAATGTAATGTTGACATAGCTCCTTGTGATGATCTCGGTTTCATTATTGTGAATTGTATTGGTAAACATGATGTAATCTTGGTCAGATACCTGAGAGTACAACAATGAAAAATGTCACGGGACTTTAATGTAAATGTTGATTGATAGTAATGCTGAAATTCAGTAAGTTATTTGTTTCACTAGTATCTGTACTAAATAAGCTATGCATTGATAAAAATAATATATTTTAAATGAAAATGAATAAAGTAGTTTAGTCTTTTCTATTAGAGACATCTTCTGACTTTTATGTTACCAGTTTTTATGTAAAACCTTTATGCAAAACTAGGTTTTAGGACTGAAGGTGGGGGGTGTAGCAACATTTCCATTTGCAAACAAAATCAGAGACAAATTGGTTGAATAAGATCATTTGGATGCTTGTGTTTTTGTCTAATACACCATACTTCCAGAAAAGACTTACAAGTGGAATTTCCAATTATTTTGGATCTAATAAAGCATTATAAATGTTTTGCTGGCTTTACCAGAAATGCCTTTGCATTCTAAGTAAGCCTCTAAATAGCACTTATGGTCTTAAGTACAGATTTATTCCCTGCCAAAGTAAAACTCATCTTCTCTTCAATAGTGCGACTACGAGATACTCTGCAGACCTAAATAAAAGAGGGAGTAAAAAGTGTGACACTGAATTATGTTTGGCCTATTCAGTACTGTTGAAAACTGTAATCATTTGCATCTAAATCTCCGTAATTTAAAGCTGCCGGCATCCAGGGCCTCCCATGCAGATTCCAAAACCTCTAAAGCCAGACAAAACTGAGAGTCAAAAAAGGCAACACATGCTCATTTTCATTAAGAAATGTATTTTCTAAAATAATTATTGTATGACTGCGCAAACTGTACTGTGTACAAAAAGTGTATGTCTTCCATTCCCTTTAAATTGTTATTAAATTGACCAAACAGTCTGCAAAAACCCATAATGACAAAGTGAAACTTCGTTTTAGACATTTAAGATTCAGTAGTAGTGTGGGTTCTTTCCTTGTGGTTTTGGGCATTTTGCACCAAGACCCAATATTCCAAATTCCAGGTCATGCTTCGTCCATTGCAAAATGATTAATGCCATTGTGGTCCTGGAAGCACTTACTTTATGTCTTTAATCTTTGTTTTACATTTTGTTACATCCCCAGACTGTTTTGTGGGCTGGGAGGCTTGCTTTTTGTTTTGACAATGCGGTTTAAATTGTAAAAGTCTCGTAAGCCCAGAGGTGTGCCCATAGAGACATTGTTTACCAATCTAATTCAGCTGAACTTAAAAATCATCTAGTCTGTAGTCTCGATTGGCTAGTACAGGTGCAACCTCTGGTGCATGTGTGACCTTGCACAAACACTGGATGATTTGGAGAAATGATTGACCTCGAAACACAATGCAACAAGTGAACTGTAACTGGTGATTACACACATGCCAAACGGGGCACATAATAGTTTCATAGCCTGTGTGGTTGGCAGTGCTACTGGCATGATTCCAATGGAAGGAGCTGATGAAAATGTGTGGAATGAGACTTACTGTAATGGTACCACAGTCTGTAAAATTTGTGTTAATAGTAAAGACATAGTCCTCCCCAATCTGAACTCCTCGACAATCTGGGTCGTTTAGGTGCAAATCCCAAATCTAATTAGGAAATAATAATTAGGAAATACCTGTTAAAATGTCACAATATTAGTAATATACATGAACTGTATAAGATATTGTAAACATACATGAACTGGAAGATCTTTGCTGCGAAAGAAAGCACTTGGAATCATAACCTGTATCTGCTCATTGGTACAAATGACAGTTTCATTCAGTTCTGGTAGAAAACGTGTTAAAAACAAAATGTTAGCTACGTGTTCATATCCTAAATTCAGTAATTAACAACTCAATGTTTCCATCAATGTATTGTGATATTGTACATGCAGCATTCAGAACTGTTATTGGCCAAGTGTACAGTTTCATATGCAGTTGAACAAAAGTAAAAAAAAAAATTATATGTGAGAACAAAAAACAAGTAGTAAGTCTAAAGTTGAGTATCTTCTGAGAATATCAGTTATAATGACAAACTATTATTTAATGGATTTAAATTTTGTTGGGTAAAATAGGTCACATTATTCTTATTCATTTGCCCATCTACATTATCACTAAGCACTAATGCAAACTGTCCATGCACAATAAACTCTGTTTTATTGTTAAAAAATTTATTTATGCTAGTAATAATGCAACTTACCTTCTTTGTCAAGATCTACAGCTGGTATAATTGTCCAAAAAGTGAGAAAAAAACAAAAAAATGCCAACAAAGCAAGTGACATCTTTAAATCCTTAAACTAATCTGCTTATTCACAATTAGCGGTCCTGCTTCTATTTGGCTGGTTCCCTAAAATTTGTGTATCGGCTCACCTCTTCACCCCAAATGCTAGCCAAAACAAGACGTTGTGTTTGTAGCCCTTGAAATACGTCTCTAATGAAGTAGGAGCCTCCCTCTGGCCTTAAAACCACCAGCTTGAATTGATGTCTGCACCAACAATGAGATTCCACACATGAGTAGGACATGCTGAAGGGAGTCCAAGGTAACAAAGCAAAACATATATGGGGTCGTTAGAATGAAAATACTACTGCCAGTAGACACCTTACAACTGTCTTTAACCACCGACCAATAAGGAGTCTGTTCATCATATAAAGGAAACTGAGGGCTGCAGGGTGGTTTACTGTTCAGTCTGAATCTTTTGTGTGTATGGGTTTTAAGAGGCATGGATAAAGTTTTACTGTTTCAGGAATCCCAATCATTTGTGTGAAAAGAAGTCTGGCCATTAAGTCAAGGACATTTCACTGCCACAATGGTGAAGTAGTTGGTGTTTGATCGTAAAATGATGTGAAGCAAAGAGCAAATGTTGAGCAGATATTAATAGCATCAAAGCACCAACATCACTTTTAACAAAGCTCAAGCAGACTATGTATGAATCTGCTTGCATAATGGTAAAAAATGAGTAGTATAATAAATTCATACATTTGAAAAGGCAGTTTCTTATCTCAATATTAAAGCAATGACAACGAATTAAAGCAAGGATAACAGAAAAGATTTACTGATTACTCTTTAAAAACATTTAAACTAGTATTGTTTTTATTTAAATAACCTCATACCATGAATCAATATTTAAAGAAAATTTGAGAAAAATAATACTATAAACTATTGAATTTGTCTTTACAAATATACAGTAATTAATGTTGTTCTTTATACAACCAAATATGGTTTCTATGATTGAAAATTTCCCAAGGAACCGAACAGAATGAAAACACTTTTTAGCATTACCAAGCATTATTATAGGGCATTTAATAGACACAATTTTGCTTCCTTTGTCTTGCAAACTAGCTAAACTTGCACAAACGGTTTACAACTTGTATTCAAATCATGCAATATACAAACGCAAATGTCAATGCTATAAAACAGTCTTTCTATTATTGTTGAGCCTTAAAATAAAAAAAAAAACATCAAGCAATTTAAAACATTGATGATTTTGTTATTAATAGGAATTCAGAGTAGTTCTTCAATAACAGTAATAAAAATACCTAGTTAATAGTTTAAGGTGCCGATGGGTCAGGTTAAAACTATTGCTTCTAATTCGTAACCCTTTCTTCGAGTCATTTGTCTACATCGCACATGTGCCTAACAATGAGCTAAATGCTCATTTATATTTCCTTATGTTATTATTGCTAGAGAAATGTCAAAGCCCGACACTACTAAGCAGGAACTGTGAAGCAATCCCCAGTTAGGCTATATCCATTCATAAAAGCATTTACTGGTCTGCATACTGAGTATATGACCGTTCTGGAACAAATTTTATAAAAATGTTACAATTCCAGCACAAGCAACCTTGACTTTTACTTGTACTTGTCAGAACAGTACGATATGTACTAGTATTTGAATAGCTGAAAGCAAATAACCCATGAAATATGTCCAATTTGTAACAATGTTAATGTTGAACCCTGTATGATGTGTTTCAGTAGATTATAGTAAGGCTTTAAACAGTGTCATTTAACTATATTGCTAAAAACAAAATGCAGAGTGAAATAGCTCGGTGAGGGGAATGTGCATACTGGTGCCATTTCCTCCGTTGCTCTTGGTTGGGTGTGGTGTTGATAGGGAATGCTATTTGAAGTCATTCGGATGATTTTCTAAAGTGTGTCAGTGTCCTCAGTGAAAAGCTCGGCCAGGTCTGCCACTGTAAACACAGAGGCCTCAGCGTGCTTCATGGCTGTGGCACTGTGACTGGAAAGAAAAAGCCCATTGAATCATTAGTAGATACATTTCTAATAGTAGAATTATAATTTCATTGTAATGCAAATTATAAAGGCTATTCTTTTCTACAGGACAAGATAATAATAAATAATAATAATCACAGAAAGATTCTGTCAGTCCCTAAGTTACACACAATGAGTGACAAAGATGTGAGGCTATTTATTAAAGTTATTTAAAAAATCATGGATAAATTGGTATCTTCAAATTCGTCTAACCAGCATGTTTTTGAACTGTGGGCTGAAACCAGAGCGATGCAGACAGAGGGAGAACATGCAAACCCCACACAGAAAGCCTGAAGTCTATCCGGGACCGTGCTACTGTGCCGCCCACAAAGTGTGGTATTAAACATTTCTTTTGTGCTGAAAGATTTACAGGCAAGACTACACTAAATGTGTATAAAAGGAGCGTAAACAAAAGGCTAAAATGTTTACAAGGTCAAGGTTTGACACCGCATACAATCAAATCCAATTGTCCAGTTTGTGTAGTCTAAAAGGATCGATGCATTTAAGAATTTTGCAGGAATCTCCAGTCCATGACTAAAACTTGAGTTCTCAGAGAAATCTAGGTGCTTATTTGATGCCTATGCCCTTGGTGATAGCATTATAAATACTTCTAAAATGATTCTGTAATATATTTAGCAGTATAAGCTCAGTTAATACTCTTTTGCACGAGCCATACATTATCTGGATAAACAGTGTTAGTTAATTTAGTGACAAAATAAGGTTTGATAGTGGGTCTTTTTTATTTCTATTGCCAGACACACACAATCGAGTAATTTCCAATTGGAGCTTACTACATTGCCATGTCATTCATTGTGATGTATGTGTGTGTGTGTGTGTGTGTTATTTGCTGCTGTAACACTGTCAATTTCTGAATTGACAGTAATACCGAATCCCATGTACCCTAAAGATTGCAATAACCCTAACCTTGCAGGAAACCCTGGGTCAGTCATTGTCTGATGTTT
Organism: Ammoglanis amapaensis; assembly: GCA_028566735.1. Lineage (NCBI taxonomy): Eukaryota > Metazoa > Chordata > Actinopteri > Siluriformes > Trichomycteridae > Ammoglanis > Ammoglanis amapaensis. The sequence goes on from JAOUQU010000002.1 coordinate 4,252,683, forward strand.
CAGAATCAATTATACTCACATAAGTCCCTAAGTCATAAAATGTGTGGAATGCTTATTTGTGAACAATTCCTTAAATGAAAAAGATTCACACATAAAAAGATCAAATTAAAAGAGGTTGCACTTTATCGAGCCCGGCTAACTCAGTCGGTAGATCATGAGACTCTTAATCTCAAAGTCGTGTGTTTGAGCCCCACGTTGGGTGTGCGTTTAAGGACAGTGTAGCCCAGTGAGTAGAGCATTGGGCTAAGACCCTTAACCCTGACTGCTCCAGGGGCACTGTATGTTGGCTGACCCTGGGCTTTGACCCCAACTTCCAGACAAGTTGGGATATGCGAAGAAAATGTTTTCGTTGTACTGTACATTGTAATGACACATAAAAAGCAATTTGAATTTGTATTAGCTTTGTTTACTTCAATGTAATAATAGTTTTGACCTGTAAAACCTTTAACATGATTGGTACTTGTTGTTATTGGAGTAAAACACAATGTGTGTTTTAAAGTAGACATACAGGAAGTATAATCAGTGACAATCACAAATCAAAAAGTGTTTATTTCTGTAATGGTATTTTACAGATTATCAGGCGTTTACTTACCTTTTCTCTGCCGTTTTCAGCATTGCCTGCATGCGCTCCTCAATTGTAGACTTAATCAGAAACCGGTGCACAAATGTGGGTCTAATGTGTGAAAAGAAAATCAGGAATTCAGAGATTATTCTTATTGCCATGATCTCATGATGAAAGTTCTCTCACAAATCGTACCATGAACATTCAAAATGGATTTGTACAAACGTTCACGCTTTGTGTGGTTTTTTAAATGTGAAATTTCAAAACAACGGCATATTGGATTATAATTTCTTGATGTTTGTATTGTTAACTATTGTGCTTCGTGTTGTTATTTTTGGTAACAACACAACGTTTGTCAAAGTAAGTTTTTTATTCCTTTCAATTAACTATTTATTATTTGCCTTTTATTGGAATGAAATAGAGTAGTTTATTTTCTTTCTGCACTTTAGTAATTAGGTGCATTTTATACAAATAGTTAATATAATAAAGACTTACTTTGTCTGGCCAATGCGGTGCACTCGACCAATGGCCTGTAATTCATGCGCTGGGTTGAGAATGGGCTCTACAAGCAACACATGGGTAGCTTCTATGATATTTAGTCCATTGGAGCCTGTGTGCAATGGCAACAGCAGGATGTTGATCTTCTCCTCATATTTGAAAGAACTTAAGTTTTCCTAAATATGTACAATAAATAATCTGAATCAGAAAGCAGTATTCTGTAGCTTCAATCACTTGACACAAATCATTGTAAAACGGAATATTTTAGTCTGGATATTATTACAAACCTGAAACTTATGGATGCCATTTATTTGTGAGAACTCCATATTGTTGTCCAATAGTGCTTTTGCAATTATGTCCAGCACTCCCTGCCACTACAAGAGTATAAAACTGTTAAACAAACAATAGAAAAGTGATTACATTTCCAGCTGAATTAATTAAACAAACATCACCGTGGAAAATACGAGAGATTTGGCTCCTGGGTCGGTCATTTGGATTTTCTTAAGAGCTCTAACCACAGCTTCTACTTTCGTGGAGTGGCTTCCCTATGGTAAAAAAATAAATCAGACAAATGACTATGCATTATGCAAATGGAGCAAACATTTATGAAAACAAATATCTTGCACTGACTTTGACAGGAATCTCTTCTCCTTGATTTGCAGCTTGAGTGGTGAAGACGTAGGAAATTTCAGTGTGGGAAGTAGTTTGTCTGCAGATGGCACACTTGATGGCTTTCTTACGGTTCCCGACACTGTATTGCTCCACAATGATGGAAATGCACTCATTGCAGAAACAGTGTCCACAGGTGAGCACGGCCCACTGACAAACACAAACAAAATGTGTTACTACAGCCAGATTAAAATGAATATTCAGAAGTTTAGAAATCAGTTCTGTGTGTTCTTGTTGAGGTGTCATCTCTCACTTCTTGACCCAGGGAACGGGCACAGATGGGACATGGTTCCGGATTAAGACCCCCTGTGGATTTGTCCTGGGACTGAAACAACAGTAGCACAAGAATAAATGATGAGATAGAAAGAGAAATGACGTCCACTTAAAAAAAAAACATCATAGCTGTAATAATAGCATTTGTCCCAGCTAAACTTAAAAGATAAGAGCTGATGTACTAAATGTCATTTTGTGAAATAATTAATAATATTTAATTTAATGTGTTGTATGTAGTTGATGCTTCTGAAGTCGCCACATTACCTTCTCTAGATTGGTAAGATACAGAAACTGCCCGAGCTTTTTCTGGAGCTGAGATTTAGCCACAGCTCTGTCATTTAGCAGCTTCACTCTGTTCTGCTCTACCTAAAGTCAAATAAAATAAACAAAAACATATAAGCACAAAACTACAGTGCTGTATAGATTAAGTCATGAAGCTTCAACCCACTTCGTGTGGTTCTATGATGTGCAGAACTTTAGGTTTGGGCTCATCAGGAAGACGCACACGGAGCCTTTCTGTAGCCATACCCAGCTCATCTATGGCTGATACACGATCCCTTAATGTCATCCAGTACTCGTGCAGGACCTGAACAGCCAAGAAGCATTTCCATTATTGTAATTACTTCTCTTAATCAGTAATGAAATGTTGAGCAATCATTCATACAATATTTATCAATCCAGAGTAACTAATATTTTGAATGCAAATGTTTTAGCAAAACAAAGTACTGACTCAATGAAATAAAATTCACAAATGAAAATAAAACCTGCCATCTGACAATAACAATAGTACGCAATAGAATCGGAAGCTTTTTCCATGCCATATAGATTTCAAATATCCTGCTACACATGCAAATACACACCTTGTATTCCTTTTTCCAGAACTCAAAGAGCTCCATAAATGTGTTTCCCTCCTCTATGAGCTCAGAATCCAGACGGCGGATTTTAGCAAATGACAATATGGCTTTCAGGGTTCGTTCCGTCTCACTTGCTGCCCGCAGGCCACGGCTAGTGGTGGGAAGCCTGTCATCCATTAGCCCCTCCTCATCCTCAATCATGTCCTCAAAAATGGCCGTCTGGCCTTTAACTCTGCCATCGATATGGATAAAACAGTTTTAATAATCAGTTCTTTTATGAGAATTGTTGTAACTCCAAGAGTATTCTTGATTTGCTTACGTGTGAGAGAAAAGTTTGGACTCATAGTCTGTGAAGAGTTCATCAGCTCTGCAAAACACACAGCTAAAAAAAAAGACCAATTTAAAATACTTCTCATTGTGCGGTACTTAGCTGTTTTAGATCATGTAATTTCTTTCTTTTGTACTTTTTTAAAAATACATAAATATAATGTTTATTCTATTGTTGTGTTATAACAAGAGTTACCGAGCAAATCTTCATTGTTAATAAAGACCATCTTATCATATTTAAGTTCTTATTTAAACATCAAACATAAAAAAACTAAAAGGATCTTACTTGTTAAGTGGGAGACGAACAGGCCTTAAGTGACAAGCAGTCGCTTCCTCTATGACTTCCTGTGAAGGCTGAGCTTCCAGCTTTTTCACAGAATCCTGAACAGTTTTCTGGGAATTCATCAGTTCATCCATCTGAGTGCTGAGTAAAAACTGGAGCCCTCTACCATCTCGAAATCTGAGAAGCATAGCTCATTAATAACAATGCCTAATAAAACATAAATCTGAATGTACTAGGGCTGACCGCAATTAATCGATTATTCGTTGGTCGACCAAAAAAATTACTAGTCGGCCAAGGGGACTAGTCGCAGGGGGAAAAAAAGCTGCGTTTCATCAAAGGACTTCTGGGATTTTTTATTTGAACGGCGTCACAAAGGAAGACGTGACACTCCATACCAGTAAGTGGCGGTAATGCACACCCTTATTGCCAACC
>JAOUQU010000002.1:4276679-4287571 GCA_028566735.1 Ammoglanis amapaensis
TTAAGGAGCAGCTTACAATCTCGTTGTACTATGTATACTGTGTATGCTGTGTACAATGACAATAAAGGCTTTCTATTTCTATTTCTATTCTATTCTATTTAAACCTGGTTCTCTATTCTAGTCTCTTTTCTATAGAAGAGGATTATTTCCAAATACCAGTCCTGCGTTAATAAAGATCACTGATGAATTTATTTAGTATATTCAGTAAAGCAACACTTTATGTGTACGCAGGTGCTTGTTATATCTGTGGATTGTGTCCGATATCGAAGTCCTAACAGCCTCTGCCTCCCGCACCACCCCCACCCTGACCATGGAGCGGCTCAGATTATCATGTGTCACCCTCCAATATACATGGAGTTGACAGCTTCTTCATTTTCAGTCTCATGGAGAGCTGCATTCGGTCCCTCACCATTGAACAAGCCAGCAGAATTCAGATTTTTGGCAGCTATTTTACAATCTATTCTATTCAGAACTGCCAGTTGTGTCTGTTTGATACCCGGCCAGGTTTATAGCTCAGTTGGGGTTTGAACTTAGAGCTTTGGATAGCTATATTTTGGATTCCTGTGCTTCTAAACTCTATGCTGAAGTCTTGCTCAATACAAGTGGTGCACCTACATGTAATTACTACACCCCATGAGTGACATATTTGCAAATCGTTTCAAAATGTTGCCTTTTTTCAGCATTTCCTGTTGAGCCGAATTAGCCCTCTGCCTTGAAAGTGTCTTTGTATCGTTTTGAAACGCTTAGCAGGATGTCGATGAACGGAAAGGGTCTTGTTGAGATTAATTGGCACGGCGAAAGACATCCACGCCCATGTTAAAGACACACTCGCGTTTGATGAATTGGCGAACCTACACTATGAAAACATTTCTGGACCTGAAACATGCTCTCACTCAGGTCCCTGTACAGTGAACTGCCAAGATCGAATCAATGCATAATGACTGTAATAGTAGTGTGCTGCTAATAATGAGCTGTACATGCTGAACCAGGCTTGTGGGAGTAAACTGAACAATTCTTACTTCTGGATCACCATATTGCCCTTCAGCTGACCTTCATATTCATTTACTACACCCCCAGCACCACCCCAATATGAACAAGTCCAGTGTAGACTTTTTTAATGCTTGAGTGCTTTTTATTGTGCAGATGATTAGATATCTGGTTATGAATAGTCACAAGTTTCTTTCACGATATAGGTAGAGAAGTAGTTTTTGTTCTTTTTGTAAGCCATAGTAATACAAACCCCATTTCCTAAAAAAGATGAATACATGGTAAACTGTTGGAGCAGACAAGTTCTTAAATAAAAAGTGTAGTTAATATTAAAGGTCATGTAATCCAAGTTTTTGAGTTTTTGTTTTTGTTGTGTGCAAGCTTGGCTATAATAACAATATACATTGTCCAGGCATAGTATTATGACCACTGACAGGTGAAGTTGATGTGTGTCTTCATCACTGTCTGTTAGAGTTGGTGGTTAGCAAGTGAATCTTTTATTCTCAAAGTTGAGTTCTAGTAGCAGAAAATATGGACATTTTACGTGGGCCATATTGGGTTAGCTAGATGACTGGGTTCGGACATCAAAAACGATTTAAGGAACAGACATAAACCAGTGATCTGGTCATTAATGGCTGACCTGTGTGATCTGATCCAACAGACAATCTACAAACGTTTACTTGATTGATTAAATGAGAAATTCTTCTTTTAATCGCATCTTACAAAATGCCCCAAATTGTGTTAAACATCAGGATCTCAGTATATTTCAGGAACCTGCATATGTTCCTATGCTGTCAGGCATGACTCAGCTTAATTGTTGTTCTTTCAGAGAAAACCCAGAAGAACTCTCAAGCATTCCCACTGGTACGGAGGAAGCAGAGAGGCCAGCTGCAGTGTTTACTGAACCCGCTTGCAAGCAACAGAACCAAGGAAGCCTAAAGAATGGAACATCTCTGACCCGAAGGTCTCCAGAGCACTTGGGCTCAGCTGTGTCCCAGGCCAATGCAATGCTGCAGGATCTAAGCAGACTTAAAGATGAAATGAAAACCTTGATCCAGGTAAGTAGAAAGTACAAGTTTGGAGAATTGAACGCAGAGAAGTACTGTGTAGTGGTGTTGCCAAGGGATCTGTTGAAAGGATAGATCGGTTTGGACGGAATAGGAGAAATAAAATGATGGTACACTTGTATGTAAAATGTATCTGCACTACCTTGTTAGTTAACAATAACATTTTATAGAATTGTAAATGAGCATGGGGTCTTTATAGGTTTCTATCTCTTCCAAACATGCAAGTGTACATCAGTTAGAATATTCTCGCCTAGTGTTTCCAGGTTCTGTTTGATCCACCATAACCCTGATCAGAATACAATGTTACTATTCAACGAAATGTGTCATGTTTACTCCCAATGATGCCAGCTAGAAGCTCTCTGTTTCTCTTACTTGTTTTTTATTGTTAAGAGCACTCTACTAACTGATGGTACTTTGTACAGACCACATCGTACTTATGGGCTTGTTTGGGTTTGGATGTTTGCTATAGATAATGATTAATGTCTGTGTTAAGTGTCGGTAAGAATAGAATTGTTTTCGGTACCCAGAGTACGTTGTGATAACTGTCTATAGATATACACAGTATACACACACACACACACACACACACACACACACACACACTATATTGCCATGGTTCAATATGATGTTGGTCCCCCTTTCCTGCTAAAACAGCTTCAACTCTTTTGGGAAAACTGTCCACAAAATTTCAGGAGTGTGTGTATGGGGATGTTTGGCCATTCATCCAGAAATGCATTAGTGAGGTGGCATACTAATGTTAGTCTGGTTCCCAAAGGTGCTTCTTTCAGGCTGAGGTCAGGACTCTGTGCAGGCCAGTCAAGTTCATCCACATCAGAGTCTGCCATCAGTGTCTTGCACAGGTGAAATCCTAACACAGTTCCACACTGGAATTCACTCAAATCTATTTGACTAATGTTTGTAATAACATGGAAGTTATTGGAACACCAGATTCCCATAATTCGGATGGATGAGAGAGGTTTATCTAAGATACCTATATATATATATATATATATTTTTTTTTTTTTTTCAAAAAAAAAATATATATATATATACCTATATATATAGGTATATATGGGGGGGGGGCTTGAAACGACCACATTCTGGTCTCTGGCGCAGTAGCTTAACCTCTAAGCCAGCACTGCCATGTACATATTTATATTGGTTAATATAAGTATAGTATAAAGACTCAGGTCAGAACTGGAATCAGATCTGCCTTAATTTGAACAGTTTCTAATTAAACAGCTTCAAAGTGGTATCTGAATAATATCTTCAAAGTGAACTGATTGCTTTGATCTTTAGAATAGAGAACATGATTCTCCTGACTTACTGAGTAGGATTAATGAGTAGTAGGCTACAAGAATATGACATATAAAATATGTCTGCTAAGAACTTAATATCCTGCCCGTAGCCTCCAGAATATCTATTGTCAACTTTTTGTAACAATTACGTTTAGTGTGTTTATAGACTAGCAATCGTTAAGCTTATTAAAACAGGTTGTTGCTGATTTTCTTGACTTCAGATGTTTAGTTAAATTTTGTTCATCTGTTTAAACTGAAACGGTGTTGAGAGAAACTTGTGTGGTACATAGTTCTGTGAGTGCACTGGAATGTAGTGTGTAGTCAGCACTGAGCAGTTACGACTGTAGTACTCTTGGGTAAGTATTGTCCCAAATGGAACACTGACGTATTACACTTAGCTGTAGTGACTAACACTTGAGTGAGTGACCAACTCACCAAATAACAGCCAGCTTTTGTTTCCATGATGAATTTCTTTGTGTGTGTTTTTGATTTTGTTTTACCCCCTACTGATCTTTATTTGTTTTAATATTACTTGCATTTATACAGAATGGCGTCAGTATTATTGAACTGGTTCCTTTTCCACTACCTAGGCAAAATGGCATCTGTTTAATATACGAAGTGTACATCTTTTTACATCTTTTGGTTGTTATGGGTTGGGTACTCTCCGTGCACTTTGTTTTACCAAGGTTATCAGTGCAAATGCACTACGCACTAAAAAAAATAGTGTTTGCATATAGTGTGCACAATTTCAGACACAGGTCACATGACTTTTGCATTTACGGCAAGTAAGTCAGAGCTGAAATATATTTACTGACTATTCCCCTGTGTTGCTATAGTGGATGCATTGGTTGAAACTTGTGATATTATTTCATGCAGGTTGAAAAGAAATGGTTTTTAAATAATGATTGCATGATTGGTACGTAATGTCCTGCATTACCGTCTGCAATTCATATCCCATTCTGGCCCTGTTGAGTCTGGTTCCTCTCAAGATTTCTTCTTTTTTTTCAGGGAGTTTTTCCTTGCCACAGTGGCCCTCGGCTTGCTCAACAGGGGTTTCTGTTCGTCCTGTTTTTGTAAAGCTGCTTTGAGACAATGTCTATTGGAAAAAGTGCTATAGAAATAGAGTTGACTTGACTTGAACTTACTTTGATTGCTATGACCATGTCCTGATTCCAGTGACTGTGACTTTATTTGGGATTAGGCGCAAAGTCTTACAACAGGTTCATATCTGTATCTCTTCAGGTGATCAGGAAAGGTGAGGTGAGCTGCTGCTGGATCTGCACTGCCTGTAAGGATAATGAATATGTACAGGATGAGTTCACCTGCCGGGCATGTGAGCTTGGCTGGTGGCCGGATAAGGAACTGCAAGGTAGAGTAAATCTTTCATGTCCGATTTCTTTTACACTAAAAGAACTATAATGTTTTGTAATTGTGGTTTCTATTCTAAATCAATGTGCCTAGTGCACCTGTAAACTTGTTTGTATATAAAACTTATTAAAATTATAAAAAAGAAAATTTTTGACCATGTTATCTACACACTGGGGCCCAGGTCAGAGAGGTCATGGGTAAGAAGTTAAACCCCAGAACTTAATTCTGGTCTTAAAACACCACTTCTGTGCTGCCGCCACACTTCTGCATATTGTCTTACAAATGTCTCATTGTAACTGTCTAGAAATATTTGGAGCATTAGAGTATTTAACTAATTAATTAAAGAAAAGATTTTCTGGGCTAGAATAAGCCTCAGCAATTTCATACAGCTGTTTCATTATAAGGTCTCTATAGTAAATAAACCTAAAATTGAAGCAATATAAATAATAATTGAGTAATACAGAGCTCTACATTTAGTTTTAGTTGTTTAGGAAGCAAGTTTTGTCCTATTTTTAAAAGGTTTCCCATGACACCTGAAGGCCATTTATCATTTTTTACTCGCTCTCCTAGTGTACTAGTGACAGACCTACTTAATTTCCTACTTCTATGACCTCTTTTCAAAGGTCTAGAAATGTTCAATGTCAAGCAACACCAAACTGCTTTTACTATATTTTAGTATAGTGGTCCAACACATGATAACCTCATTTCATATTAATCAGCTCTAGTATGTTTCAACATATAAATAAAAGGATTGCATCCATTAATTATTTTAGAAAATTAATGTATAATGCAATAACCACGCCATGGTAAAATGATGTGAGGTGGTTCTTTAGGAATTTACATACCTGTATTTTTTAAAATATAATTTAAGCACACTGATAATAACCACTGAATGCAATATCAGGTAAAATGCCACAGACTTTTCTCTCAGATTTGGCTTGGTTCTTGCATGTAGCTGGTACGAGGAGAGCGTGATTATTTTTAGTTGAACTGGAAACCTACTTTTGTGCGTGGTGCATTCTGCTGGTCACACTCAAATGGTCAGTTGTGCACCAGAAAAAGGCTTCCACTTTAGCTAAAATGTATTTATTTTCTTTGAATTTTTTTGTATAAATATGCGGCGTATCGATTTAACTGCTTTAGTCTAACAGTATAAATTAGTAGCAGAAAAACAATAGTACTATAGTAGTATAAAAATAAAAAGCTCTACAAATGTTACACATATTGTCACCCTGTTGTTTCCACTTAGAAAAAGTTTCCACTTTCCACAGTTGGCATCATGTTCTTGTCTGTAAAATAGCCGTTGTAGAATTTGTTTTTGAATCTTATGGATGTTAATACTTTAATATTTGTCTAATTAACTACCATGACCATTTTACAGTGAGGCTTGTGGACTTGATTCAATAGGTTCAATAAGTGTCTGTGAAGAGTTCAGTTGCATGTTCTCCATGGTTCTTGATACTTCACTTAGTACAGCAGAAGGTGTTTCGATTGCACTTAATTGCCCATGATTCTAAGTGATCGAGTGAGTCTGTCTTTATGTTTTCTGCTTGTTTCAGACCCACTACAAGCCTGACAAGAATAAACAGTTTGTAAAACAACAACTGAGTCTGTCAATGACACACAAAATGAAACATTTTACTTGTAAATCACTTCCATGTAGACTGGTTGTCTTATAATGGGCAATAACCTGCTTCCTTGCTAATTTACCTAAAACAATCCATTTTACTTTCATTCAAACATATATGTAGTTGTTTATCCTTGTTTTCACAGGATGTGAACCACTTCCTCTGCATTATTTGGAGTGGAGTCATGCAGAGTCAATTGTAGCGGTGGTCTTCTCTTGTCTCGGTATCCTAGTGACCAGCTTCGTCACCTTCATCTTTATCCTATACAGAGACACACCTGTGGTCAAATCCTCTAGTCGAGAACTGTGTTACATTATACTTGCTGGCATCTTCCTTGGCTATATCTGCCCTTTTACTCTAATAGCCAAGCCTACTGTTGCCACTTGCTATCTGCAGCGGCTTTTGGTGGGCCTTTCAGCCTCTATGTGTTATTCTGCACTGGTCACTAAGACCAACCGAATTGCCCGCATCTTGGCTGGCAGCAAAAAGAAGATCTGCACACGCAAGCCTCGCTTTATGAGCGCCTGGGCTCAGGTGGTCATCACTTTTATCCTAGTCAGTTTACAGCTTACACTGGAGCTCACGCTCATCATTTTGGAACCCCCAGCACCCATCAAGTTTTACCCAAGCATCAGGGAGGTCTATCTTATCTGTAATACCAGCAATACGGGCATGGTGGCACCACTGGGATACAATGGCCTTCTCATTCTCAGCTGCACCTACTATGCTTTCAAAACCCGCAATGTGCCAGCCAACTTCAATGAAGCAAAGTACATCGCTTTCACCATGTACACCACCTGCATTATCTGGCTAGCTTTTGTGCCCATCTACTTCGGTTCCAACTACAAAATCATCACAACGTCCTTTTCAGTGAGCTTGAGTGTAACTGTGGCTCTAGGCTGCATGTTTACACCAAAGATGTACATCATCATTGCTAAGCCAGAAAAAAACGTGCGCAGTGCCTTTACCACCTCAGACGTTGTCCGGATGCATGTAGGTGACGGCAAAATCACCTGCAGGAGCAACAGCCTGCTCAACATGTTAAAACGCAAGAAGAACCCATCAGGAAATACTAAGTAAGTGAATAGAGTTCATCAGCAGGAGACAAGCCTTGTTTAAGCCTGTTGCATGAGCACCCATGGGCCCAGTATTTTAAATCATTCCACTTCAGACATTCATGTCATGCCATTTCAAGGGCATATTTTAATTAACAACTTTCACAGACAGATTTACAGACAATCTGCAATTAAAAACAGATCCCCTGGGGTGTCAGCAACAGGGTTGAATAAGGCTTTGCTACTTCAGTGACCTTTCCAGTTACAAGAAAAAGTTTGTGAGCTCTTACCTTGAATTACCTTGACATATAAAAGAAACATTGAAATTTGAGTTGCTGGGCAAAGTAACTATCTCTAAGAGACAACATTTAAATTCCACCTAGAAAGCATAACAAATTCAAACTGATAAAGAGTTTGTTTTAAATAGAACATAAAATAAAACACAAAAGATATATATCGGGTAAATCTGGGCTAGAGTCATGGTAACATAAATTGGGATTTGAGTTGTGTATAGATCAGACTGAATGAAAGTTAACGTTAAAGTTAAGTTTGGCAACAACATAATAATGACAAGTACCCAATTTGCATAAAATGAACATAAAATAAAAATGGTTTGCTGAACAAAACTGTTCTCAATCTCATAGTCTATATCTAACTGGAAATCTGCCAGGAACAGGAAAGCTAAAGAGCAACTTGAACAAGAGAGATCCTGGACTATTAGCATTCTGCAGAGATTCTGCAAAAAGAAATGACATTAAAAGTTGGCCATGATATTTAAATGACTAAATAAAGCTGTAATAGTTCTGATAAAAGTTACGCAATATTTATCTGAATTATCTACCTAGTTCCATTTAGTTTTTCAAATTACATTTTTTTTAAGTTTATTTTTGGTAATTGCACACACACAATTTTAAATGTAATGATATGCAAACCAGTTTCATCCTGTGCTGTAAACCTATAATCCAAATATTAACAATTATATACAAAGCAAATGTATTAACAGAAAGTTGTAGAGTTGTTTTTCTGCCATCAAATTAAACACATGTTTATTAAATAATGTCATTTAATTTACAATGGAAAGTAGAATGAGTTCAGATCATTTCAAGGTTCAACAAACTTTTTCTTTTTTCATGTCTTTAAATTACTCATTAGAATCATGATACTTATTTATTGAACTAGAATACGTAATTACATTATAAATGGGATTTTGTAATAAAATACATTTTCTGGTAAAAAAAAAAGAAAGAAAGAAAGAAAAGAAGTGACAGTAATTTTTACATGAACCAGAAATGTTGTTCTTGTGCTCACTTTTCTTGGTTCCTGTGAAATAACTGCCGTCTTTATTTCATTCATAGTTCTAATGGCAAGTCTGTGTCATGGTCTGAACCAGGTTCAAGACATCCTCCGAAAGGAGAACACATGTGGCACAGACTGTCTGTTCATGTGAAGAAGCAGGAGCCCGGCTCCAATCAGATGGCTGTCATCAGACCACTGACTAATACCTACCATGACACAGGAATGGAGTTTTCAGACTTAAGCACCAAGACTCTGTATAATGTCACTGAGGAGGACGAGAGTGATCTGATCAGATATAATCCCCCAGTCAGCCCTCATCTAACAAATTCAAAGAAATCAAGTCAAATCCAGTCATCTGTTTTCGAGCCAGTAAAAGAAAGAGATACAAAGGAATTGCATACTCCGAAGCAGCACCTCTCAAGTGTTTTCCCACAGCAAGTGATTGCAGACCACTTCCAGGAGGTGGTGGCCAAGTTAAACTCCAGCATGTCTGATCTGGATGATATTATAACTTTTTCTCAGCCAGACAGTGCAGTGATGCTTCCTTATCAGCCCCTAAATGAGAAGCCAAAGCTGGGCCATTATGCAAATGATCCAGATCCTTTAGAGATGGAGGAGCTGGAGGTAGACAGTGAACAGTTTGAGCTCCTTCATGGCTACATGTATGGCAATGCACAAATTCATGACGACGATGAGCTGGAGCAGATGAAGTTGGCAATGGAGGATACACTTGCTCTCATGCCACCCTCCCCCTTCAGAGACTCAGCTGGCTCGGTCGGCCCAATCCCAAACTCCCCGTTGTCTGAATCTATTCTGTGCACCCCACCAAGTGTGATGTATGCATCCGTTATCTTCGAAGACTACAAACAAAGCTTCTCTACTCTGTAAATAAGTTGATTTGTATATGCCTGCATAGATATTTGTAAAGAAATCATCATCTGACTATTTAAAAATGAACTATCTAAAAAGAAATACAGAAAACATCTTATTTTACTCACTGCTTTTATTCATATGTATTGAAATTGTGAAATAGAATTTTTACCGTGGACATTATTTAGATAAACTGTAACAAACTGTAAAATCTTTAAACTGTAATAAGCTCCAGTTACAAGATATTTTACAGAAGTTTAAAAAAGCACAACTGCTAAGCAGAGCCGCCGGCAGCATTTGTTAGAATGTAGCTTTAAATAAAGTAAATTGTTGATATTTAGCATAAAAAGTCTAGCTTATAAAGATATCCTACCACCTATATTTAAGAAACTTTGTTAATATTTTTGCTCAATTGTGGATGTTTATTCTTTCATTTTCATTACCGTACATATTATTGTCTTAATAACCATTATAGAAATAACGTATACATGTATATGTAAATGCTCAGTTTTTCTGTAATATTCATTCAAGCTTCTATATAAAGATTCTTTATGATTCATGAAAGAGTCGAGGGTGCCACAGTGCAATATTAAGATACATATATTTAATGCAATACCTGTACTTGTAATCCTTTACATCTTTATAAGCAGTTTTATGTGATTTTAGATAGATAGACTTAGACAGAGATTTATATAGATAAAGACAAAATCATATTTATGAGCATTTTAATATTTCTGATGCAGATATTTATGGTTCGACAATGAACAATGTACTTTTGTACAGGCTTATCTTGCACATGTATTTTCTGGCTACATCAGCTGGACCGTGTATACATGTTTTATTTATTATTTGTTCTAGAAAAGTGAAGATTCTAGAAAAGTGTAAGTAAGTTGAAATGTAATTTATTTTAGTATTAGTTTGACATGTAGACAATCTAACAGTTTATGTTCTTAAATATTTATTACAGAAGCTGCAAGCTGTAGAGAGAAAGTTAAATGGTACACTATACTTTAAAGATTACTTAACTAATAAGTCTGTGAGGTTAGTCTTAATAGTTAATCTGTGCAGTCGCCGTATATGCTGGACAATATTGCATTCGATTATTTTTGTATTTCTTTAAATATCACATAAATATTGTACAGCTGCACTGACAAAAATGTTAAAACATGACAACTGTTATAATAAATAATATATGTTTTTGTAAAAGTGCTGTTATGTTTATGTTCACCATGAATTATACTGACCCACTTAACTCAAACTATTAGACTTTGTACTATGTAAATTATTTCCATTACCTTCCACTATAGGACTATAGCACTATAT
>JAOUQU010000002.1:4305778-4318503 GCA_028566735.1 Ammoglanis amapaensis
AAGTCCCCAGCCCGACCCGGGGATCGAACCCGGGACTTCTTGCTGTGAGGCGACAGTGCTGAACCACTCAGCCACCACAAACATTATACTAGATAGCAAAAAACAAGACACACAAAATAAAAATTGAGCAAAACATTTTCTTTAAATTACAACAGAATAAGTTACAGATTATTGGCTTAATTAAATTTCATAAAAATGCTCAACTTCTTTCACCTTTGGTTGTCAAATTGTTTAAAGTGTTTTACAGTCAAAGTCAGCCCATATGATTTCAGGCTGCATAGTTTTTACATAGTTTACCTTCTTGGATTTATGTCAGATTTTTATTCTTGATTTTATTAGAGTTGTAAACCTACTCAAACCTTATTAGTGGGTGTTTAGAGTCTGTACTTCACCTCAACTACTGACTCTTTTAGACCTAATCTAGCTCTGAGAGGCTATTGGTGTAGCAGAAAGGTCTTCAGGTTCTTTCAAGTAAAAATAACTCTAATAAATTTTTATTCTACATATATACACCAATTCTATTTTCATTACTTTAAAAAAAAAAAAAAAAGTAGATCCATTCCTATATATTCGCGTATATTTGTTGTTAATTTTGGAAATGTGATATGCTGAAGAATTCATTCTAAATAAACATCAGTTGAATGGTGTAACAGCTGACTAGATTTTTATTTTACATTAGATGTTTAGTAAATACAGCTTACCTACAATAATTATATATAAATAATATTATTTTTTTTAATTATATATAATATTAATATTATAAATAATAATTATCTTTTAAGATCTTTTATTACTTATAGCTTGACTATGTTATCTGTCTTACAGTGAAATAAAGTGTTACAAAGAAAAGCCTTTGGTCTTCAGGGCCTGACCCGGCAAAACATAGCAAACTAGTCAGAATCTTGTGGGCGCTGCATAAAAAATGCTACCGCCTGATCATGTTACTGCCACTCTGTCAGATGCAGAGATTTATAAATAAACAATGGCATCACTGTTCATTGTTCTGTTCCTAAAATGACCAAATATTATTTAAATATAAAGAATATGGTTTGTATGGATGCTCTGTAGAAGAAGAACCCTATTTATTTCTCGACATCTTAGAAAGGTAATGCAGGGTGAAATAAAGGAGCAGGATGCTCCCCACCTGTCTGCCCGATTATGATTGCATGAATTTAATCAGCAAGAGCTCTTATCTACTGTGACGCAAAATATTTACATAACCAAATGCAGAGATCAGACTCCAGGTCTGAATATAAATTTAAAAGCTATGAGAAGAGACATAAACATATGTTTGCCAGTTTTTTTTAATGTCTTTATACTTGGGTAGCCCTTCTTCTTTACCAGTGTGTAAAATGTGTACACACCTAATCTGGAAAGTGTTGCATGTGGTGCATCAATTTTATTTTTACTTATCTATTAGATTTTTATCAATTAGATTTTCGTACCAACCTACAATCTGAGTTGGGCAGATAAACGAAATGAGCCCCTTTTGTACAAATATTTTGTTGATTCATGCTTTAAAACACTTTGTTTACCATGTATTTTATCACATGCTGCACAATTTATTTTATTAACTGATCCAGTTCCAGCTCCAACATCTAATTTGTTTATTCTTACTGTTTATAGACTGTTTACGGAACTTTTAACATATGACCAATAGTGGTTGAAATTCATGCCATATGACAGATGTTGATAAAATCCAATTAATCCACACATACTAAGAAAAGTTATATTCATATACTATTATTTTATTGCCACATGTTCGCGTAGATTTACTCCGGGTAGTCCGCTGTACTCCCACAATCAAAAAACATGCAGGTAAGGCAAATTGAAGAGACCAAATTGTTCATGACAAACACTTGGCATTGTTGCTATATGTGTAGGCAGTATGACTGGTACTGAATAAAGCATGTATAACAGTTTTGCAAATGGCTGCTGCAGACTCGAGTTAGTTCACTTGAGTTAGGTCAGGGTTGAGGGACTGTAATCCTTTTAGTGATGTCAGTGGGGAAAATCCTCATGCAATTAATTCTGAGGGCTACACAGACACTAGTCCTCCACAAAACAAATTTCCAAAATGATATCACTTTAAACAGTGAAATTTGTTATATATCTCATCATATTGTACCAGTGGAACCTTAACTAAAGCTGAACAAAGCTTTGGCCGTGCAGGTGTGGAGTGTTACTGCCAGCATGAGAGTGGCTCGGCTGTCATCCAGCTGCAGTTTCTCATCAATGAGGTGAGTCCGTGTCTGATTATTCTTAGTTTAGCAGGTCTATATATTTTTTCTGAAGTCACAAACATTTAAATCTTGTGGTATATTTACAGGGGGCGCTGGTTAGTGGTTTGGCTGATGACAGCATTCACCTATGGAATCTGAGGCAAAAAATTCCAGCTATTTTGCACTCGCTCAAATTCAGCCGAGAGAGGTGAGTTATTAAAGTTATTTTAAAAAATGTTTCCTTGCTGGGTGTTTTATACATATACCAAAACATTGGTGTAGACCCCAAAATTGTTATGGAGAGGTGGCCACAATAGTGGGACTCAGAGAGAGATTGAGAGAGATTGAGAGAGATTGAGAGAGAGAGAGAGAGAGAAGGAGCAAGGCATCTATTGTACACAAATACCTGTCCGAATGTAACTTTTATTCTATTAAGTTTGTTTTAAAATCAGTTATACATATCAAAATTTTACATATTAAAATTCTCAGTATGAAATTTTTTTTATTGACTGACAGCCCTGGTTTAACATTTTAATTCAGATTTAACACATATACAGGGTTGCATTTGTGTGTGCTGCAGCATGACCAGATTTATTTAGGTTTAGTAACATATTAAGTATTTTTAATATTAATCAGCAGTTCTAATATCATTTGCAATATTATGGCTGACAATTGAGTTTAACAATCATACTGTTGGGCCTCTTGAGCAAGACCCCTAACCCTCTTGACGCTACGGGCGCACCATATAACTACTGAACCTCTGCTACAGTATACAGCACATCTTGAGCATGTTAACATATTTATTTAATATATTTCTGTATGAATATGAAGCACGTAACCCAACTCCAGGTGTCCTAGTAAGAAATAAAGAGCTATTTTGTGAAGTAAAACGTGATTGGTGGCTATATTTTAATACAGAATATTTGGTTAAAGACAAAACAGAACGTTGGCAAATGGAAACAAAACTGTGGCACATGTAATGTGGATTGGACCCAATGTATGTATTTTTATGTGCTGTACAGATGTGCTGCACATCTTGGGCCACTTTATGTAGTGATGTTGATATTTGTGTTTGGTATGAATAACTAAAGAAAACCCATTACATTTGTGGAAACAAAGGCACAACTAGCTGACCAAATGTTTTTCTTTTAGTTATGCTGTTTTCATTTGGCTAATGTTTCTTCATTATATTAATTTAAGAAGTGCATTAATATAGAGAAATGTTTTCTGTGAACTGCCTTGTCAGTTAAATTGACCGTATTTTACTGATGCTTACGTTAACCAAACTTGCTGAAGTAGCACTCATATGTGGGGGCGCTCATACTTTTATGAACTGAAATCTGCCTTTCTAGTTGGTGGGTCATCATGATCTATTTTTTAAAAATAGATAGCCTCATCCTTTTTTAAAAGCTTTGAAACTTTTTAAAATGGCCTATAATTGTTATCATCAGCATTATTGCAGTGCAATGAGTGCCCTGATTATTTCAGTTTTGTGTTGTCTGGATAGTAGTTGGTGATGACAGCTTTCAAGCAAGTTTCCAATCATCAATGAGAATGGATCAATTTTTGGACTTAAATCCAGAAATGCTGTCAGCCCAAGCAGCCTAATGCCTGCAAACACTGTACAAAGTTCTGAGTTTGCAAATTGTTCTGTGCAGTATTCAATTGCGTTCATATGCCCCTATACTTTTTCACCTCTGATCACACACTTTAGAAGTTGTGATGGACTGTGGCATAGCTGGTAGCAATTATTAAATCAAAGAGACAGTGACCACATTTCACATTACTCACCACCCAAAGCACAGCAAAGTGTTGACATTTGATAGCTTGTTTGAATGTAATATGCATTTAAATGAGCCACGATCCACCAATTCTGTTCCAAAGGATGTAGCTGAAAAGTTTTATATTTGTGTGCCATATCTCATTGTTTGCTCTTTGTGCAAATTAGTATAAAACAATTTGCATGGAATTTAGCTTTTTGGAGATTATGTTGGAAAAACACTGACACTGTCGGTGTCCAAAAAGTGTATGTAATTTTTCTGTAATTGTATTTTTTCGGTGATATTTTTACATAGTTGTAAATCTGTAATAAATGTTGAAATACTTCCACATTTAGAAAATACTTAAAATATAATGTCATTCTCTTTATTTTTAAATTACACTTTATTTGGATATCAATACCAATAGACCAGACGATCATGAATTTATTGTTTTCTCTCATGTTCTTTTTACAAAATTAGCCATTTCAGTTAAAACATCTCAGTGTAATTTTCATAATAATCTTTCAACGTGAGACTTAATCGTGTAGTTCTTTCACTCTTATCTTAGCTTTTTATTAAGTGGAATGTACCAGGGTATGAAAACATGTCTTGTCAGCCAGTAAGAAAGTCTTACCGCACAGTCAAAACACAGAGGACAGGACATGCCAAAATACAGACAAAAATTGTCAACACTGCACATCCACTGTTCTCCTGTTTAGAACTTTGAATTGGTAACGATGTGCTATTTTGAGTACCGTAGTCTCATGATAGACAAGGACGTCTTCAAAATGTCTCACAAATTTGTGATGAAAATCTTAGGATGGGAGCAGTAGTAACTGGTAGTAGTAACATGTCTGAGCGAGTTTGCTCAACCAAAATCTTTTTTGCTGATTGCATTTAAATAATATGACCTTGGGGAAATGCTTTACAAAGGATGGCGACGATGTAGAAAAGTGATACATTTTTAAAAGAGTTTGTAATTAATGGAGTTTTAAAATGTGTGCAAACTCCAAATTCCAAAAGAGTGCAGTTTTAAAGTACTGTATATGCATCGCTCACAAAAAGTTTGGGATATTTGGCTTTTCTATGAAATTTCAGCACCAAGCCTAAAATGCACTCTGACCTTTACAGGTGACCTCTAATCTTTTGAATGCACATATCCAAATGTGACCTCTAATCTTTTGAATGCACATGTCCAACTGTTTATCGTTTCAGTTACTTTTTACAATCTGTCCTCGGCCAAGAACTTTACCGGCAAAATTTGAAAGTTTGGTCCATGAATCGACTAATAAACTTCCTAGATATTAGACATTTTTGTAAATAGATGATTCTAAAACATTCCACGTCTCTCACTTCATTATTAAGTGGCTTGTGGAACTGGATTACATTTTACTTTTTCAGCTTTTGACCAAAGTGACTTGCAATTGGATGATGAATTCCACAAAACTCCAGACAAATTTAAGGGAGGCGAGAGGCACTTCAGATCTGAATCCCTCAGGAAACCTATGGAATCAGCTGAGTCGCAGTGTAGAGGCTCTTAACTCCAGAACCTCAATAGACTAAGGGTCATCCTTTTAAAAGAGAGGGAATCCATGCCTCAGCAGACAATTTGTCAACAAAGCTATAATTGATGCTCAGGGGCACCTGACTCGATCGAGACAATTACATATTTTGTTGTAGTATTCCCTTGGCTGTTATTATTTACTTTGTAAAATAACTTTTTCCCATAAATTTCACCCCGAAACCAAATTGACCTAACTCTTTTCTGGTCTATATTTTAGGTGAGTGAGGAACACCACGTTTGGGAAGGACAGGATACTTGTATAATATATAATGCCGTGGATAAATGTTTTATCTGATTTGTTTTGCCATTGTTTAAAACGTCAACAATCACAAATGCGCAGTGGATTATAACAAATGTGTATTCTCGAAAATGCTTTGTTATGAGAGAGGGATTTTTGTGACTTCTGCTTTGTCCCAATATTTCACATTACAGCATGGCAATTATGCAGCATCTGCTATGATATCATTTGATTTATGCAGATTCATAGGGTCATGACTGTCTAGGGAGGCAGATAACGATTGCCATTTCCCTGTATTTCACTTCCCAAGCCATTTTGGTCCACTTGTTTTTTTTATAAAACGTGTTCTAACACCAGAGTGCGTGGGGTCATTTGGGATCAGAAAATAAATATAAATTCAAGCCGCATGTACATCAAAGTTAATGAGGTAAGTACTTACTTGTGCTTTGTATCTGACAGGATTACATTCTGCCACCTGCCTTTCCAAAGTAAATGGCTTTACGTCGGTACAGAAAGAGGGAACATTCATATCGTCAATGTGGAGTCTTTCACTCTTTCAGGCTACGTCATCATGTGGAACAAAGCCATTGAACTGTAAGTCTGATTTAATTGTTATATTGATTAAAGCTATGCTCTCTGGGTAATTAGCACCTTTAAAGTGTTAGAAACAATTGCAAATTACTGTACATGTCAGTAGAATGAAGAAGTAAACATTCTCAGCTAAATGAGTAGAAGACAGACTCTTCCTGTTTTCAGTGGAAGGATGTAATCAGCAGGAGGAAGATCATTTGCTGAGGCCATCTTTGCCCATCCACTCTCATCTCAGTGTCAGATATCCAGTCCTCCAGATGAGTTGCTATAGAAACAAGAAAGGAGTTAAAAGAATAAGGACAAACACATTTTGGTTTTGTTCTTTCCCTATGGCAGAGCTGTGAACTAAGCTTTAAGCACAAAAGTTAAAACTGCTAAGCTAAAGACTATTTTAGCCCAATATTTTAAGGATTTTAAAGCATCTTCAAGTGTTTTAGGATTAGCTGCTCTGTCGCTCTTTTAAGGGTAACATATTTTGCTTTGCTTATAAAGATAGATGCATTTCCAACAGCATAATTATTTTGCATCGTCTATCATCATTATGTAATTGCTATGAAGTTAGGTTATGTAACATTTCAAATCTGAATGGTCTTAATCACTTAGATTGTACAAAGTTATATTTAAATTAAGGTTCATCTTGTTTATATTTCTCTTTCAATTCTTATTTGTGTTCTAGCTCTTCAAAAAACCATCCTGGACCTGTAGTACACATTAGTGATAACCCCATGGATGAGGGAAAGGTTAGAACCTTATGGCATTTTTATTGTATTTGACCCTGGACCTGATATTAGTGTTTTCTATTCTAATGAATTCACTTTTGTATGTTTTATAGCTTTTGATCGGTTTTGAATGTGGAATTGTTGTGCTATGGGATTTAAAATCGAAGAAAGCGGACTACCGTTACAATTATGATGAGGTACAATTTGTCTTACATATTCCTCACACTTGCATATTTATTCTGTATGATATGTGTGGGCATGATTCTGTCTGAAAATGCTGTGTGTTAATATAATGCAGGCTTAAAAAGTGGAATTAAAAATGTCATTTTAATTTTTTTTACCACTGTGCATTTACACATTTGGGAATTATTCCTCTGCAATTAATACAATCCATGCATCGAAACACATTTTGACATATACTAGTGGACACACTCTAGGAGCCAGTAGTGCCCGGCGTGATCAATAGCCCTAGTAATGTGGTGTCATGCATAAGGACACTTCAGTCATGACCTGTTGATTCTCAGAATTGAACCGTCAACGTTCCAATCGCAAGTCCGGGTCTCTAACCACCAGTCCACGGCTTCCACATTTATTAGCTGAACATGTTAAATACTAATTTAGCTTTCACTTAAACCGAAAAAACAACACTGGCCATATTAACGTTATTCAAGTTTTTGGAATAAATGGATGAAACATGTGGAGCAAAGACAGAATAACCCCATTAAAATGAATGTTGTTCTTGTAATTGATCGGTTTGAATTAAAATGAGTTTAGAATTAGTTTAATTATCACTAATTAGAAGAATACAAAGTTCTATGTCTTTTAAGTGAGCAAGTATTCCCTGTACGTTAGTCATAATGACAGTTCTGCTATAGAATCTCATTTAGATTCAGACTGTTTTGTCTTAGAATAGACAGACTTTTCTAACCAAGCAAGTAAATGATATTTAGGAGGATCCATGTCTGAGTTTTCATGGTGATCCATCTTTCCTTAATCAAATCTGAATAAAAAATGTCTAGATAATTAAAGGGCAAAATCTAAAACAAGAGATGTAATAAAGTAAAGTAAAATAAAAGACTTATTCCGTGGTTGGTTTACATCGGTGTTTCGAGTAAGGTTGGGAGAATTACTGACAACAATGTGGCTTCTTGGTACGAGTTGGCAGAAGGTGGTGTCTAATTATAGATGTTGTTTGTTGGCGAGAGGTGCCGTCTAATTTTAGAAATAGTGAACTTAAAATATGACCAGTTTCTGAAGATTCTCTCCTGCATTTTTTAAAGAATAGTGTTTTCCTTTTTTTCAATCAACTATCTGTGCAGTTCTTCTGCTGAATTATAACCCTTAACAGTATACATGGGCATTTCAGACATTTTGGTTTTTTTTTTGTCATTTTAAAAGTTAAACACATTGCTTTGTAATTTCTGCACAGTTTTATCTTTCCCCTCAGTAGAAGACTTTTCTGTGTTATAAAAAAAAGTGTTATAAAACTTTATATGAACCTAAAATTCGGCTTTTGTGCAAAAATTATGTATTTAATATGTTTTCTTCTTCTCATAACTGTACTATGAGACACAGGTTATTGACTGCAAAGACTTTTAAGGACTTTTGCCCCCATATTTACCAATAGATAGAGTATACACAATAGATAAGTGCATTCATGCATGCATTTTAAGTTACGGCAGTTATTCAGGTTTCACAATCTATTACTCATGCTTGTGGTTATATGTGGTCATATGCATGTGTCTGTTTTGTAGCAATTTCCTTTGAGGGCTTCCTTATGAGCAAGGCATGCATGTTCACAGAATAATTACCTACAACGGATGGTCTGTAATGTCTTTTTTTGATTAATAGGCGATTCACTCGGTGGCCTGGCACCATGAAGGAAAACAGTTTGTGTGCAGTCATTCAGATGGTACACTTACAACATGGAATATACGCTCCCCCATCAAGCCAGTACAGATCATTACACCTCATGGTAAAGGTTCTTTTCATGCATATTGCAGGTGCTCACAACAGAACCAGTGTTTAAAAGTAGTGCCACACGTATAACCTAGTGTACAGGTAGGCTGCTTAAGGCCTTTAATTTAAAGATAACTTCTCTAGGGTCTTTAGAAGATCACAATAAATTACATCCTCCCTGTTGAATTAAAAGCTCCTGTGGTGTGTATTTACTACTAGGCAAACAGCCTAAGGATGGAAAAAAGCCTGAGCCATGCAAACCGATTCTAAAAGTGGAATATAAAACAACCAGAGCAGGGTAAGGTTTGGCGTTAAAATCATCACTTGATTTGTTTAATGCAAATGAAGAATTTGCTTCAGGAATCTTAGCATGAGTGCAAAGCTTGAACTCTAACCCATTTATTTATAACCCATTTCTGTTGTGTAGGGATCCTTTTATGACTCTGTCCGGAGGTCTTTCCTATGATACAGTAGGACGCAGGGCCTGTCTGACTGTCATGCATGGGAAAAGCACTGCTGTACTTGAAATGGACTATCCCATTGTGGATTTCTTAACCTTGTGTGAAACTCCATATCCGAATGGTAAGCTGCTGATTTGGCTTTGTTTTGTTTTGTACTAATTAGAATTTTTCTTACAGCTATATGCATTTAGGCAACATTTTTTCTAATTTAGGCTCATTGTACACAAATTGTTTTTAATTCAGATTTATACTAATGTTACAACCAATTTCAAACATTTTAGCTACTAAGTACCTTTAAGTCCGATGCCACTGTCTGAATTTGTTATATCCACAATGTAGATGATGTGTTTCTGGATAAATCAAATGCTCTTATACAGGGTATGACCGACAATGCTATTAAAACAAACTAAGCCATTTTTATAATTATTAAAAAAAAATTTTTTATTAATATGTAAACCCCACCCCAATGTTCTCTTATTTAGAGGCTCCCATAGCAAATCCGTTTGGCATTTAGCATAGAATTTAGAACACACATTTTCACCACTTTGCTTTTTCCACACTGACCTGTCGACTGTAGGGCTGATCACAAACCCAGTTCTCTAACCACCAGACCGCTGCAGATTCTAATACCTGACTTGTCACAGTTGAACTTCAGATGTCTTTTTTTAATAATCCTTCTATTCTTAATACGATCCTGGGACTGTCTCTCAGAGTGCGGCACTGTGCGCTGTTTTTGTTATTTTTGTTTGTGCTGACCCCAATTGGTCGTTTGCGATACTGAGATTAAAACCTTGTTTGAACATGATATTTTGGCCACGTTTTTGTCTTGCTGAAACAGGAAATTGTTTTAGATTTATTACATTACAATTTTATAACGCGCTGAGTTCAAAACCCCTCAAATATTTGAAACATAAACAGTACTGTGGTTTGTCATAGATGTTTGAGACAATTGCAGTTATTTAAATGATTGCAGATGGGCAGTCAAAGTAATTTAAAAGCAGTTTTTTACCCATTGGAATAGATGAAACCTTAAATGCCAACACTAAGCATTACTTTATTATTAAAACTCGATCCTCAGCCCAGTTTTAAATCATGATTTGCTCACTTCCATTGAGATGCAGGGCTCAAATCCACAACAGTGCTATATCTATCTGTTAGGCAACTATAACATTTGCTTTAGACTTTTTTGCACAAAAGGATGAAGTGGCCGAAGGCCTTATAATGATAGTGCAGCCATGACCTGGTGTTTAGAGAACTGGGCTTATGATTGGAAGGTTGCCAGTTTGATTTCAAGAGTCGGATGGTCATGAACAAAGCACCAAACTCTTAACTGCTCCCTGGGCACCATGGCATGTGTGCTCACTGTTGCTACCTAGTACATATTCACAACTGTGTTTCACGGCACAGATTGGGTAAAATGTTATGGAGTACTGCATTGAACCAACTGCAACTCTTACCAGAAAACTAAATTAATTAATTAAAACTAAAACAACGCAAATCTTTCCTCCCATATGTCTCTAGATTACCAGGAGCCTTATGCTGTAGTCGCTCTGCTAGAGAAGGATTTAGTAGTTATTGACCTTGCACAAACTGGGTATGTATTTTTATATTATATATATAAGAAAACATACATACTAAAAATATCAATTTTAAACGTGCTCTTTTTCTTGCAGGTACCCTATTTTTGAAAATCCATATCCTCTGACCATACATGAATCTCCAGTGACATGTTGCGAATACTTTGCTGACTGTCCAGCTGAACTTATCCCTGCACTTTACTCAGTGGGCCATCGGCAAAAGAGACAGGGCTACAGTAAAAAGGTAACAATGCACACACTTATTAGTAGTAAAATGTATTTTCCTTAGTACTGTTAAAATATATATAAACTTACAGGACTGGCCTATAAGTGGTGGAAACTGGGGCCAGGGCTCACAAAGTTATCCAGAAATTATCATTACCGGGTGAGTTTATATCTTTCTTAAATTAAACACAGTGTTAATGAATATTTTAAAAGAGGTAAAGTTAATTTCACAGTGTGTAATTTATTTATTTCTAAATGAAATACAGACATGCTGATGGATCAGTGAAATTCTGGGATGCTTCAGCATGTAAGTGCATATTATTTAAAAACTGCTACATTTTCTTTGAAGAATCAAAGGTTCTAATCAAATTGTCTTTTGTACTTTAGTAATGCTGCAGGTTCTGTACAAGCTTAAAACCGCTAAGGTTTTTGAGAAAGCACGCAGCAAAGAGGAGAAACCCGGCACTGATATAGTGGAGGAAGATCCTTTTGCCATCCAGATTTTGTCCTGGTGCCCGGAGAGCCGCATGCTTTGTGTGGCTGGAGTTTCTGCACATGTCATTGTATATAGGTTTAGTAAACAGGAAATGACCACAGAGGAGGTCCAGGTATGACACACACCTGATTCCATAAACTTTATATGTGGGCCTTTATTTTTAGATTTGTTGTTTTTTTTCACTAAAGTATGGAGTTTGTTTGTTGACCAGGTGGTCTAAATCTGCTTAAAAGAAAAAGCTTGTGAATGTGCGTCTATAAATACATGCTACTTTATTCTATTTCCATGTTGGTCCTATGAAATAATTTGAGCTTCTACTTTTTAATGACCACAATGGTTCTACTCGAATCTCTTAGTGATGCTTATGTAACACTTCTGTAATAGATCTGAATTGGTTATCGGGCTCAGGGGTTTAATCATGTTATTAACCCAATATTATATCATACAAACATTTTCATCAGCATTATTATGTACTGGTTATAATAACAAGATTCAAAAGATTCGATTCTTATTTTCTTTTTTTGAAAATAGTTTGAACGTTCCAGTAGACAGTTTTGATACATTTCTTAAAGGGAAATAGAAATGCATTGATTAAAAACTGTTTCTGAATTATTGGTTTTTAAAAGACATTGTAAACTTTGTTGCTATTGTCTTCCTGTGTGTGTAGCTGCTGGAGGTGCGTATGCAGTGTGAACTGAATGATGTGGATTCTCCGGATGGTGGAGGAGACCAACCATCAGCTGTGTCCACGCCAGGAGCTTCATCTAGTCCTCAATCCATCACTCCGCATACACACTTATCCACCAGCAGCAACAACTCTTCTGATGGCCTGCGAGACAACGTGCCCTGTCTTAAGTACTGTATATTGTTCTAATAGTTGTCATCGTTTTTGAAGGCATAAGGGCTATATATA
>JAOUQU010000002.1:4331760-4347617 GCA_028566735.1 Ammoglanis amapaensis
GTGCATTATAGGACCGATATCCTCACACTGTGTGCATTATAGGACCGATATCCTCACACTGTGTGCATTATAGGACCTATATCCTCACACTGTGTGCATTATAGGACCGATATCCTCACACTGTGTGCATTATAGGACCGATATCCTCACGATGTGTGCATTATAGGACCTATATCCTCACACTGTGTGCATTATAGGACCGATATCCTCACGATGTGTGCATTATAGGACCTATATCCTCACGATGTGTGCATTATAGGACCTATATCCTCACGATGTGTGCATTATAGGACCGATATCCTCACGATGTGTGCATTATAGGACCGATATCCTCACGATGTGTGCATTATAGGGCCGATATCCTCACACTGTGTGGATTATAGGTCAGATAAACAGGACTGATTTTCAGCTGACCAAGTGGTATTACATTCAATGAAATGTTCATCTTTAGCTAGGAAATATATATCTTATATATATATCTTATATATCTCTTTTCTTTCTGTAACAACCCACACTTGTGTCCATGTTACAGGAGATGTTAGGAGAACTATTCACTCCAGTAGAGACACCAGAGGCTCCAAATAGAGGATTCTTCAAGGGTCTTTTTGGAGGTGGAGCCCAGTCTTTGGACAGAGAAGATCTCTGTAAGTGTCAAAAGCATAGCCTGGGTCAGATATGGTCATTGTGAAGAAGCACACCATCAGTTGCTTTTTTTAATCAAAGAAATAAAAACTACAATAGTATTAGAATGTATTCTTGTGACCAGTTCTACAGAGTCACTGTAACCTTTGTTTGTCCTTGTTCTTTCTTTCAAAGTTGGCGAGTTGACAGCAGGCAAGGCTTCTCGCAGCCTTGCGCAGCACATTCCTGGGCCAGGTGGCATGGAAGGTATGAAGGGTGCAGCATCAGGTGTAGTGGGGGAGCTGGCACGTGCCCGGATAGCTTTAGATGAGAGAGGGCAGAAGCTCGGTGAGCTGGAAGAGAGGACAGCAGCCATGATGGCGAGCGCAGACTCCTTTTCCAAGCATGCACATGATGTGAGTTTGCTATAATAAGGACTATTTTGTACAAGAGAATTATAATAAAGGTTTGAATCAAGCCCAGATGTGTTAATTTTGGTGGAAATTAAGTCGATGTAATCATATTCTAAAGCATAAATGAAAAATCTAGTACTACTACTACTATTGAGAGTTCTTGCTGTACTTATATATATACTTATATATTTATATACAATTCAACAGTGAAATTAAAAAGTGAACAGTGAAATCCATTTGTTTATAGATGTAAAACATACAGTAGGCGGCAAGCATGGATATACAAAGATATCTTTTGGTGAATCCCAAATGGCAGATCAAATATTGGATCAATTAGATTGAATATTTAAATCAGCACATTGGGTGGCAAGTGGGTAGCACTGTCACCTCACTGCTATAAGGTCCTGAGTTCGATCCCCAGGTGGGGCGGTCTGGGTTATTTCTTTGTCTGTCGTTTACTCAAGTTTCTTCTTACAGTCCCAAAACATTTAAGTAAAGTAAATTAGAGTAACAGTATTGTCAACGTCTGTGTTTGATATAACCTTGCGTAGAGTCAAGGTGTAGAACATGACATCCAACTAAATCCAACTAAACAAACAAAATTAGCACATGTAATTCTTGATACATGCCTCCAGCAGCCAATGCAAAGATACTTGTTCAAGAGATTATGTGGTTTTTCATCTTTTTGTTGGTCATTTTGAACTTTTATGGATGGTTTATACCCACAAACAATGATATATTTAAATAGGTTCAAACTGCTGTACGTGGCTTTGATGTGCTAACCAAAGCATTGTTTTTATTTTATTTATTCGTTCTTACTTCTGTGTTTCAGGTGATGTTGAAGTACAAGGATAAGAAGTGGTATCAGCTTTGATGGCCATACAGAGAGTCAAGGGCTCCACATCCATTTCCTCTTCTCCCCCTTTTCCTCCTCTTCCGTTCTTGCTTCAGAGTAAAGGAGGCGCTTTTACCATTCTCACCCAGTAAAGTCCCACAATGTTCCCTTGGTTGTCCAAACTGAGGGGCTTTAAGGAGAGTGAGAATTGAAGAAGAGAGAAGGGGATTAAGAAAAGCCAGCAGCTAACTATTTTTGGCAAAAGTCTAGCATCTTTTCCTGTCACAAAGATGATCTTTGCTGTTACAGGAGAGAGGACTTGGCGTGTGTTTACCATGCAACTCAGTATCATTATCTGTGCTGTCATTTTCACTGCCATTCAATCCATACAAAAAAGAGAAAACCTAGAGGGAAAAAAATGAATGGCGGTGGTATTTGTAAAAGTGAATAAGGCTAAAGTAAGTGAGGAGAAAATTCAATGGCAATAGCATTGCCTGGTGTGATGCTACTGATGACTTTGGTCTGAATAAATAGCATGTCTTGTGACTTTAGAATTTCTTTTTGTATTTGATGTCACATGGACTGGCCGGAACTGCTTACATGTGACAATTGAGGTGTCATTAACATCATGTCTAAAGGGCTGGTAATGTGCTTTTATTAGCATATAGCATGTGATCATTCTGCCATGATCAAGTCACAGACCGGCAACAGCTTAGTATAATCACGCTGATCTTTCTTCTCAGTCCTGTGTCATCAAGGACATAGTTTACATCAAATCACAGACATCCACTGAAATCTTTGTTTGGCTAAGATGCTTGCCATATGTATCCAAACATATATTAGGGTAAATGAACTGAGCATGGTCTACTCATCTGCTGAATATTAGTAGTTTATGAGTGGTTGCATATCATACCCTGAAGATTTATATCTTGGAGCATGTGTACTATTTTCGTCCATGTGGCAAAACTTGATTACGACTTCAAAAGTGTGAGGCATGACTTAACGGTATGTGCCTTGTGATGACTGTAGATATATTCACTATTAGCAGACAAAAGAATGTTGGATAGATGCTGAGTCTTGCTCTTTCTCACCTTCATTCAGCTCCTCTACTCTGCGATAAAGGGACCCCATAGAGCAGCATGTCTCTGGCTAAATATAAAACAACACCACTGCAGGTAAACTGTTTGGAAAGACCTGGTTCAGCCTAATGCTCATCTGTACATCTGAAGAAAGAAGGACACAAATATTTCTACGTTTGGTTTTCCCCACAGATGCATGTGTACCAATTGAATATAGCCATCTTTGTGTTTGCTGCAGTGGAAATGACCAAGCACCACTAATCTCCTCCTCACCCCAAAATCAGTACACGAGAGGGGCATCTTATGCCTTGCTCATCATGCAGTTATTCTAACTTTGACCTTTTGTGTGTATACCTGTGTGTCTTTGTGAACATACATATATGCAGGAGTATGTGTATGCTCATATGCGGTTATAGAATTTCCATAGCTCATGTTTGTTTCAAAAGATATCATTTTTTGTTGTTGTTGTCTATTTAATTCCTGTCTGTGGGGTGCAAGAAACTGCTGCTACTCATTTAGTTAGAAGCTTTATTTTGTTGTTCTTTATTTACCAATGAAGGACAATGCATTTCTGTTTTCTTTCCAAATGGCTGCCAAATGTTGTAAATAGTCGGACGTTTGAAGACAAATTTGAGAGTGCTTGGCTGGCACAAAGCACCTAAGGATGGTTGCCAGGGTTTTGTCTGACACCAAAAGATTGCTTAGATTGAGCTCATGTTAAAAAAAAATATGTTCAGACCTGTAGAGTTTGGTCTCATAACCGTCTTAGAAATGCAGCAAAGCGCTCCTTCGCTTGCCGTGATGTTTGTGTAAATATCTACCAAAATGGAGAATTTTTAGTGCTAACCAACCTAAAAATGAATTACGCTACTGTGCTTCATTTCTTTTTTGTATAAGCAATTGTGTGGTTTTGCACTATATGTTTTGTATTATAATGACATAAATGGTCATTTTATTAATATTTTTGTAGTTTGTATTGTAACTATTTTTTTGGCATTAGTTTATTTCAGAAGGACCAAATCATGGAAGAGCAAACTGCAGAGTGGGTTAGTGGCAAGTTTTAAGGAGTCTTTTACTCTCAGATCTGTCTTCATTGTCAGTTTAATGATACTATAATATATTTATATATTTGGAAAGTATATATACTTTTAATTTCAAATATTTACGAAGAAATACTTTTAGTATATTATTTAAACTGAGAATGGTGCATTTTAAGATAATTGAATGTAAACATTCTCCAGAATTTAAATATAAAAAGTAATGTGAAGGATGTTCAACAGCTCATTAAAGGGGAGCTGCTTTGACTACGAGGCTCCATTTGGTGATAATAAATGATGATAAACAATTCGGCCATTTCTGTATAATGTGTGTCCTACAAGTTTCCTTGCACAAAAAAGGCAGCATGATGCTTAGTGTTTACAATTAAAAATCATCCATTCTGTTTATCCTTTATAGTCGTCTGATTCTTTATCCAACTAAATTCGTTTCACAAAAACAAATGAAGGATCTTTTGTTTTTAGTCAGGCATAAATAAACAAAGCATTTTATCATGTTATGACTTGTTCATCGAGGGCAAACTCAGCCTATCCAATAATCCGTTGAGCCCATACTCTTCTGTTTTCTGGGGAGAGGGTCTGTTTTCTTGATCAACATTGCCAAGTTTCTGTGGGGTGCAGTTTCTCATTGTCCTAGCCAAGTTATTGTACAGTTTTATTAGGCAAAATTTCACATGGATGTTTGTCTTATTATGCTGCCACTTACAATCTAGGAAATATGTTGATAGACATGACGTGGATTGGAAAATAAATGTAAATTCAAACCTTCTTCTGGTTGTTTTGTCTTGGGAAATTACAACAGTAACAGTGCTTTAAGTGCTGTTGCAGGTGTTGGCCACAAGGGGACATAGTTTTCCAACAAGTTTCACATTTCACTAGTTTATAAACGACAGCGGGCCCTAGCCTTCTAAAAAAAGGGCTGTTCGGTTTTTTGTAGCTTTTGAACATGTTTTAAATAAACAATATGTCATATTTTTTGCTTCTCCGTAACGTCAAAGCCATGACGTTATATTGTGCATTATATGGCCAAAACAATGTAGACACCATTGGCACACATATTTAATGCTCTCTGGTGTTTTACCTGTTAACACGTATTCGCATTTAAATACATTTTATATGGAATATTGTGGGAAGGTTTCTTTAGTTTAAGATTAATTCAATTTAAACACCATAAAGACTCAAGAACAAGCTTACATTAGGATGCTCAACAAGCATGTGCTTATATATCTTTGGTCAAGTGTATACAGATTAAATAATGATCATTATGTTGCAGACTTTTGTTTTTTACAGGTTGTGAAGGCATATTTACCACTTAATTTGTACAATGAAACAAAAAATAAGTGTGCACTATTTGATCACCTGAAATTTACGTATTAAGTAAAAAAAAACAATGTTGAGTTACTTTTTTGAATTTCTTTTACCACATTGACATTTTCAACGGTCCAACAGGATGAACTGATTTGTTTCTGTTTCCTGTATCTAGCACACTAGCAATTAATTAAAAATGTAACCATTTGAGGTCCTAAATTGTTTACTATCTTAATTAAAGCATTCAAATTTTCGATGTTGTCTGACATGCATCAACAATTCATGATCCATATTATAAAGCCTAATAAACTCAAAAATGTTTTCTGAAATATAAGAAATGGTGGTAAACAACTGCTAATTTTTATTAACTTATTTAGGGGTCACCACAGAAGATCATAAACTAAATTAATAAATTGAAATAGTTTATACATTACATGCACATTCTCACAAAACGCTCTCTATTTATTCAAGTGGCTATAAAACAATTCATTATCTCTTGTTAATCTGGTGGCATGTCATTGGTGTGTGGGAGGAAACCGGAGCATACGCAAATGTACACCACACAAATCTCCCAACCTAAGTCACTTAGTCACTGAGCCACCCTTTTGTCTAATAAATTTTACATTTAGGAATGGTAGAAATGGTGGTATAAAGGGGTAGCTATGACCTGGTGGTTAGAAAATTGTGTAAGATTGCTGGTTCTAGATTCAACAGATCACGATTGAAGACATGTGTACTCACCACTGCCCCCTAGCGTGTGTTCACTAGTGTGTTAATATGTGTTTCACTGTACAGGTTGAGTTAAATGGGGAAGAATAATTACTAAATGTGTAAAAGTGGTTAAGATATTCTAAATCAGGGGTCACCAACTTTTTGGGGTACCAACTAATGCGGAGGGCTACCAGTTTGATACACACTTGTGAAATCACAAAAATAATTATATAATTAATTATAATAAATAATTAATAATTACATATTGTAACATCTGTGGGTCGTGCGGAAAGGATCAGATGGATGTAAACAAAAGTCCTGTTTTATTAACACCTTCGGATAACTCGCGGTTACATTTCTGCCACCACGTTGGTGACCCCTATTCTAAATTCTATTCAATTACACAGGGGGATTTGCATCCCGTGTTCAAATTTCCTCTGACCCGTAACCTCAGTGATAAAACATGCAGCCAGTGAATTTATTTTGTGTGTGTGATGATCTAAACATTTTTTTTCATTTGCTCTTTTGCTTTTCAATTGACAATCAAGTAAAAAATAATAGTTAATAGTTAAAAAAATTCGGTCCCCCCACCCTACATATTTTCACCTTACCAAATCTCACCCTGTTCGCAAAAAAGACTGGACCCCCTGGCCTATAAGTCATTTTGGGTATTCTGTTGCATATCTCAGTGCAGCCACAGTGCGGCGCCGGTGAGCAGAGAATCGACACAGCAAATATTCCTTCTGGTTTAACGCTGATACACAAGTTCGGTTCAACAAGAAGAGTCACGTGTTTCTGGGGTTGTGTTTAATATAGTAACGTTTAACTCTGCTGGATCTACTAACTCAGAAAGAAGTATTTGCAGGATTCAAAACATCTGCGAAGAAGAGGAAGATGCTGGAGATTAAATGATGAAGAACGCAAGCTTTTTTTGATTTCATGACACTTTAGAAACGCCAGCTGACTGTTTGCAGTGTGGATTTATCAACACTACAGACGGGAAAAGCTCCTATTTGAAGATGAAGTGAATAACTTCAATAACTGCTGTTAGTTTGTGTATCTGAAGTCGACTTTGTGTTTGCATCCCTGAAAGCAAATATCACTTTGTGAGCCAAACATGCAGTTTAAATAGCGTGTTATAAAAACAAAAAAACATTCAGACTCTTCTGCATTAAGGTGAGTTTCTAACCTGCCCTTACAAACAATGAGAAGCCAAACACGCACGCCAGCAAAGATTCATGGACTTTTCAGACTATTTGATCTATAACTATGACCACCGGACCTGCGATCGTCTACGAGTGGTTGAAAGCCCTGCAGCTCAGCCAGTACATCGAGTCTTTCATGGATAACGGCTACGACGATCTGGAAGTGTGTAAACAAATCGGAGAACCAGATCTAGACGCCATCGGTGTGTTTCCACCACATCACAGGCTTCAGGTTCTCCGAGCTGTACAGAGACTTAAAGAGCAGGACGAGAAGGTCGCACCAACTCTTTACTTCACACTGGAACCTCTTCCAGATGTCTCCAATATCTGCGAGAGTAAATCAAATATCTCTCATTGGGATGAAGCCCAACATGAATTCCCTGGGAACATTTTTCTACACGAATACTCACCAGAACAAGTGTCCTTCCCAAAACTTAAACTGAAAATCCTGATGAGAGATAAATTGATCAAGGATGGGATTGACTTGAGTAAGCCTCCTTACTCATCTAAGGTGTGTAGGAATCTTTATGCATTGATGCTTTTATTCTGTTTGTTTGTAGATCAGATCATTTACATTTTCAGAATTTAGCAGACACTTTTATCTAAATTGACCTACAATAACAATGGAACACTATATGTGATCAAGTGAGGGTTAAGGATCTTGCTCAGGAGCCCCAAAGTGGCAACTTTGTGTTAGTGGGGTTTGAACCTGTGGCTTTCTTGTCTCTAACCCATTACCTTAACCAGTAGGTTCCCAGTTATGGCTTACACCTGCATAACTGGGGTTTAATGGGTCCTGATGCAAAAACACTAAAACATCCATAGGAATGTCTTTTTGTTCTATACAATGTTTGACAAATGATTTTCTGATTATGAAATGAAACACAATCATGGTGCAGTTACAGAACAGTACTACTAATTCTAACATATTCTAATCTAATAGAAGGTTGGTGGTGTGATTCCCAGACTAGACAGACCACAACTAAAGTGCGCCTAACACCTAAATGCTACCCGGGCACCGTGGCTAGGTCTGCTCACAACATCGGGCATGTGTGCTCATTCCCCCTAGTGTGTCCAAATGTGTGCTCAGTGCATGTACATTACACATTTTGTGTTTGCTTTCAAAAGTTGTTCTTAAACTTGTTTAACGATTATTACTGGTGACTTGGAAAAATGTTAATTGGCCTTAATAATACTAATACCAAAGGTTAGTCATTTTGTACAAATGACTTTTTAGTTTGCTCAGACCATTCCAGCACCTCTTCAAATTCTGTTGGTTGTTAAGTATACACAAATAATTGCTAAAAGACTAGACTGTGCTGTTAAATGTATTTCTGCCTGGCTTCAGATGCCTTGTGTTGTATCAAAGTTAAAAGGATAAACGACTGCGATACCAACTTGGAACATTTGTGTATGATATGGCTATTTTACAATATGCTTCTTTGACTATCCAGTGATTGTGTTATCTTTGACAAAACAACACAAATGTTGACAAAAAAAAACATTTTTTTTGTTTACAAGAGCTTAAAGAAAGCAGACAAATTAACTTACTGTAAGCTTCATGCCAGACTGGCATCATGTATTGGGAAATATTTTAAGTTTTGATAATAATATTAATCTGGAACACTGAGTTTGGTGGAATATTTCATTTGGGTTTTTACAATGGTATATAATTTTTAATAGACAGGTAAATGGTAGTATTTAAGTCTGATTTAGAGATCCACTTTAAATGTTTTACCATATTGAGTGCAAAATAGAACCTTTCAAAGCAGATATTTCGCTATTTTGTAAGTCTGCCATTTATGGCAGGTATGGCAGTGCAGTCATACACACAAATGATTTTCTCAGTGCCTTTTTGACTCTTCATGAGATTTGGTCTGAATTGTAACGAAAAGCAAACCAAAACTTAAAGCGTGTTTCTGAGGAGCAGGTTATAAAACATTTATGTGCAAATTGCATACTGATCATTTTCCAGGCCTTAGTTATTAGTCACATCATTAATTTCTATTTTATTTTTAATTAACATTTGTGTTCCTTAGGACCTTAAGAAGATATTTCTTTGTTTCAAATCATTACTACAGACAACAGCAGATTTACCGCTAAGTTGAAAGTAAATACTGTAATTAAAGCTCGAACTGTTTGGATCATGTATTGTTGATGTAGTTATAATATATTTTAGTTGCATAATAGATTTTTGAAGCATATTGTAATTGTATTATATTTTTATAAAATTACTGAACTTATTATTAGCTAATATTTGGTAGCACTGCAATTTCCACTGGATATTACTAACCTGTTGCTGCATCTACCTTTGTAAATGTTACATTCTACGGAGATAAATGTTCAGGGAACCAGGACATGTCTTTGTTTCCAGGTCTGGCTGTGCTTTTACTCTGCTTTTTATCAGTACATTTTTAGAGGGGTAACTCTCTAGTGGCAGATGGTTGTAAATGACTTTGTTCAAACCAGAAATTCAGCGTCCAAACCTTTTTTCATACGTGTATTTTTACCAGCTTTTTGTTGTTAAATGTTTAAGGGTAATTTTGTTGTTGCTGATGAATTGCTGGTTAGCGTTGGCGAAAGTCACTAAAATAAAAAAATCTAAAGTTTAAAAACGTGTTTATTTTGTTGTAGTACTTGTGATAGATTGATGGTTCTTTATGAACCAACATGAAGTTACAGATGAAAGGTTGTTTTGGTTTGGCTTTGCCAAAATGTGATACCTTTCTTGGGAATGCTTTTTCTTTATTGAGCCCACCCCAGTATATTTATTATTTAAGTAATTTTTTTTCCACATGTATACCTACATGTAAAACTGCTTTAAGTTGCTTTAATTTTACTTAAGCAGCAGCCACAATTAATAATGCTCTGTGGTTAGCATACGAACAGCACACAATTATGTATGTAATATATAAATTCATAATATACATTTATCAAGGACAAGCTCTTCATAGTTCAAATTGGGTTAAATGTCTAACCCTGTTTCAGTGTTCACGGCTGTTTAAAAATATCACTTTGTCTATTCTCAGTGGTCCCAGTGGGTTTCTGTTTAGTGTTCAGTCATTTTACTGTCAGTGTAGAGATTTCTGGCAAGTGTACGAAATTTGAGTTTTGTAGCTGGTAGGGGATCTCCGATGTGAATTTTAGGGTCAGTGCTTTGGTTACGGTCTTCTAATTTGCACTGACCCAGTATTCAAACACTTGCTGTAACTGAAACACTGTTCTGTGTAGTGTGTCACGTTGGTTGACATTTATGAAATAATCTGAGAAGTCTGCTTGGTTTATTTCTTGTCACTGTTGTTAGTGCAGGGAAGTCAGTTTTTGTTGCAGCACTCGCATCTAATTTCTTTGAACTGAGAGTTTATATGTAAGTCTAGAATATTTCATTATTTGGGTAATGTACCAAAGATATTTTTTTATTTTACTTATGTAAACACTATTGGACAGTAGAAAACAGAATTGTCTTTGGCATCCAAAATAAATATGTACAGAGCCTTCAGTGAAAAAAACATGCAGTACTAGGTTAAATTCTCCTAGGCTAATCTGCTTAAAAGTTGAGCTATGGGTCAGTTGGCCCATCTGCTTTTCTGTATTTATTTTTATACTCTGAAATATTTGTATGTTTGACCCAGGACTTGTATCTATGTCTACTCTTCCAGTCGATGTGCAAAGAAAACTTAGTGATTTCCAGTATTTATGAGCCCTTGAAGATGTTTTTATCACAGGAATGGGTAGTTCACACACACACACACACACACATGATGGGGAGCTGATTTTTACTGCTACAGAGCAGGCACATCGCACAGTGACCAGTCACCAATTGAATTTTGGAGCATAAATCATGTAGTGTGTACTAGACATGAACATTTCTTCTGTAATGTGATTGAGATTTTTAAAATGTGCGTGTAAAATACATTTCTGTGTACATCTTAATCTGAATAAACCGATCTGATTGTGGCGATATTTATATTGGATGTATGTTAAGAAAAAAATACATGCATACTTTCAACAGCATGGCAAACCTTACTGCTTTTTCATATTGATTCGTTTTTGACCTTTGAAATACGATCTGCCGATTGTGGGATGCGGTTATGCTGTTATTTGTGGAATAGTGCAGTTTTCCATATGGACCGAGTGTCTGGGGAAATATGAGGGAAGAGTGTGAACACTGGTAATTATCTACTTAGTGCTGACTGGCCTCACTATCATAAAGTGAGTGCTGAAACCCAGTTGGCAGACTGCTCGACAGGCCAGTGCTACAACGTGGCTCAGATCATCGTCTCTTGAAGAATTTACTGTAAAACCCTGCTCATGCCAAATCCAGTTATAATGCCAGGGTTTGCCATGTACTCCAGATAGAAGCTGTGTACTGCCCTGTACTTATAGTGTGCCTTCTCTTTTCTGACACGAAAAGATAGCCAGCTATCTTTCTTTCAACCTCATAAAGATTTGCCCATTCCACTCTGTCACACTTCTGTCTATTGAACTTCCTATTTTTATGTGCCTATAATTGAGTAGTTGAGTAACTGAAATTTTTATTTCGGTTTCATTGCACGACAAACGTAACAATAAACATAAAACTACACAAAACATAACTGAAAGTAATTTCCCGGGTAGACCTGGGGCTTTCTGTGTGGAATTTGTATATTCTCCCCGTGCCTGCATGGGTTTACTCTCTGCACTCTTGTTTCTTCCCACAGTCCAAAAACACGCAGTTAAATGCAAATTGAAGCATCAAAATTGCATTATTAAAAAGTGGAAGCAAAGCAACATAGCCTTGATGTGGCAGACCTTGTTATGTCAAGCCAACAAGTGCTGAGTCATGTAAATTTTAAACATCATCACGGCTCTGCTGATTCAATAACTGCAGTTCCAAATTTACTTGGACCTTGACATCGATAGAAAAGCTGTATGTTGGGGGCGTCGTGGCACGATTTTCCATGATTCATCCAAGCACAATGACTAGCATTATGTGGACTGGTGTAAAGCCTGTTACTATGAACATATTCAGCAACCAATTCGAAAAAGACATTTACATTCCTTTGAAATCTTTTAAGGCCAATTTATATATCTGTTTCAAATCAACAATGTTGTGACATCAAAAAGAACTCCCTCTGCACAGCCACTACATAACTAACTACACGTTGAAATAATGCAGACTGCAAAGAGTAGCAACACAGGCCATCAGGTGGTGCACTATAGCCATGAGAACAAAGGATGTTGTGTGCTTGTAGTTAAAGTATTCACTCACTGCATAGGGTGGTGCCCTGATATTTTGATGTTTTGTTTATGATGGAGCATTTAAAAGCATTCATTGTTCAATATCGATCAGTTAAAAATCTCAACAACCTTTCTTAATCTTGGGCATACCAGTGGGTGAACACAAAAATGACAAAACCCTTAAAAAATTACCACCACCTGGTGTTGTTGGGATGAAGAATCTTGCAATGCATATGGATTTGACACAGGACTAGAAATGGAAAACTAGCGTTGAGACGACACATTTGGCCAGTTGGTAGTCAATGCACTTGACTATGAGACATTTAAGACCTGCTTACTCTTTACATGTAAAGACCAGCTAGAGCAACTTCTAAAATAGACTGTGGTATAAATCTAAAAAAAAATGCAGAATCCCAGTTTTTAAATCAGATTTTTAGCGATGTATAATAAAGCACACATGACATAAACATGAGTGAATTATGCTGTTCAACTTGCTGTCAAGGATAGTGGCACTTTGTATTTGAAAAAACATATAGTAATGGACTGTTTCTCCATCCAGGGTGTTTCTTGTATGGATTTGTATAAACTTAGCATAACCAATTTTGTCATTATTAAAAGGTCTTGTCAGAATCCTGTAGCATTGGTTGCCAAATCATGTCAGATGGTTATCTAGCCAAGTGAATACTGGAAATTGCTGTCATTAGTTAAGAAGACACTTCGGTGTTAAATCAATTTATGATAGCTGCCACTACTGAAATATACACTCATTAGGCGGTTTTATTG
The DNA here is from genome assembly GCA_028566735.1 of Ammoglanis amapaensis. Lineage (NCBI taxonomy): Eukaryota > Metazoa > Chordata > Actinopteri > Siluriformes > Trichomycteridae > Ammoglanis > Ammoglanis amapaensis. The sequence continues at coordinate 4,344,991 of JAOUQU010000002.1, forward strand.
TGTGACTTTTTAGTATATGGTTTGATCTTAAGGAAGCTCTTTAATATGATTTTTTTATTAGATCGTCTTTGCTCTGGTGTGATGAATGGACTGAAATTAAGGTCCTAACACATTTGCAGCTGGTTTATTCTCACTGATGTGGTGGAGGTGAGAAGAGTAATCATTTGGCCCAACATCAAGGGTATTCATTTGGTCCAGCACTTCTCACTCACCTTTTTAAACCTTGCAGACGACACATGTTTGTGTGTCTGCTTGTAATAGGGTGTTTGGTGAGGGAGTGTTGTGTCACTCTTCTTAACCACATCCAGCACTCTAATTCTGCTTGGGTAACCATGACTACATGTATGTCAGGATTTTTTTTATGAATTGGCGTTAAGATTGCCAGACACATCGCTGCAGTTTCATCCAATATAGCTGTTGCGATTTGAAGTCTACACTTGATCAAATGTTAACCGGAACACATAGTTATTTTACTAGAGGTAGTGTCCAGATATTTGTGACATAAAACCTCTATGTGCCATTATTTTGCTTTCTGAAAAATAAATCCATTATAATAATGGATCCAGATAAATCCAGTCCTTCTGGAAGGCAGACGTTTCTGTCTGGCACCTCCATCTCATCCAGCCACCTGGCATAAAAAAAAGAATCCACGGTACACAATAACATTCACAACACTCACTTTGCCCACAAAAAGGAAGAGCTATTATTAGCATTTTAAAATGTTTTTTGTTTTTAGTTCTACATATGTCGTTATTTTATGGATTTATATGTCCACATACATGTAAATTATTTAGTACAAACAACTATTTGTGTTTACTGAATATAAAAATCATAATGATCATCAAATTAAAATATATGCATTTTGACCCCGTCTGTATTCACATACACAAAGGCAGAAGCTTTCTGACAGTTATGTTCACCCTGAGCTTGTAGAATAATAAAAAAAAATACAAAACGTTTTAGCAGAGAAGGAATAGTTATTCAAATCATTACCCATTTCTGCTTTCAAAAATTCAAATTATTAACCATCTGCTTTTAACAATATATGAAAGTGTTTAACAGAACCCATTTGGGAGGAACATTTAAATAAATAATATATCTACTTTTAAATGTGTTGGGACTTAATCTGCACACTGCATAAGGAAATGATTTTAACTTATTTTGGGATTGCAGCCACTTTTTTGTAGTCTCTAGTTTTTACAGTAGTACAGTACTCTGTTTTACAGTAGCCAAAATATATAACTAGTTGTTACTATTTGTATTAAAGTAAACACTGTACTTTGTATTTGTGAGCTGCATTGATTGTTCCAGTCCTCTACTTTTTCTCTTTTTCCCTGGATGCTTTGAAAGCAAGCACATCCTGAGCTTTTGTCTCCGAACAATGCTCCAACAGGTCTTTGAGTTTCGGAGCTGTGAGATGAATTTCAATCAGGGTAAATGAATAGCTGGGTTTGCTGCCCCATCACAGCTACAAACTAAACGCGGGGCACTTAATTGAGCATGAAATACTTGAAAGGAAGCCGTTTATAAGCTATGCTCTTTAACGGCTTGAAAACAATATAGAGGAACACTGGAGTGTGTGTGGGGTTAAAGCGCGTGCTGTATACATGTTGAAGGGAAACCCATATGTGTACACAAGAGTGTATGCCGAGTGTATGAGTGTCTCCTACACCCAACCCAAGCCCTCGCCACCTGTCAGACTGAACATAGTTTCGCTCGAGGAAATAAGAGACCATGTGAACTAGACTACTGTTGGGTCATGCGTCATGATGTTTAGCTTCTGGACAGAGTTATTTTGGGTTTTTGTAGAGTAAATTAGACCAGTGAACAGATTTTATATTATTAACTGAGCAAAAATGTTTAATTCAGTTTAATTAGGGATGCTTGCACATATTTTTCCCTCTGGGAATACCCAAAGGCTGAATTCAGCATGGTTTTTTTAAACAACTGTCTTTTCATTGTTCTGTGTGTTCTGTTTGTAATGATGCATTATTTCAGTTGTACGTTATGACACAAATGATTGTTCGTTAAAATGTTTAAAGGAGAATGTGTAATCTAAAAGTTACCAGACCAAATGCATGCATTTAATTTGATTCTATATTCCTAAGATTTTATTTGCTAGCATGTTTTTTAGCTTATGCATAAGTCAGGGTTTACTGTTATTTCTTTTTTCCATTTGCAATACATTTTCTATTATCAGAGCATTGATGACCACTGCTTGTACTGCCGCTGTTCATTGTCAGCCGAATTATCACTGAAGTGATCCATGGTTATTACATTTGAAACGGCCCTGAATAAAAAGTCACTTACGATAAATGCCACACACATTTAATCTTGGGTAAGATTTGTTGAGGTGTTTCTCACACATATTACATGTTCCCCCAAGGAGATTGAACCTTGTCTGTCAAAGCTAGACACTCAAAATATCGATTATAACCTTTTTGCAACAAAGTTTTATTGTGAACAACTCTGAAGCTCTTAATTTTGTTTCTTAAAAAGAACAGAATGAAAATTTGACCTATAATTAAGATGGATATGTTGATGTAGGAGTGCTGATTGAAGATTAGATTAGGAGTAAGAATTGGAAAACACACAATGGTGAGCGTCAGTGTTGGTACATCATTTAT
>JAOUQU010000002.1:4347717-4361958 GCA_028566735.1 Ammoglanis amapaensis
GTGCATTACCGCCACTTACTGGTATGGAGTGTCACGTCTTGCTTTGTGACGCCGTTCAAATTAAAAGTCCCAGAAATCCTTTGACGAAACGCAGCTTTTTTTTCGTGCGACTAGTCGACCAATGGAATTTGGCCATTTTTTAAATTTTTTCGGTCGACCAACAAATAATCGATTAATTGCGGTCAGCCCTAATTTTGTATTATTTATATATTTTATGTAATAAATTTCTAATGAGACAACATATAATCATACTTTTAATAGCACCGAGGAATAAAAGATTACATAAAACAATGACGATGTGCTTTCACTGATCAAACATAAGTATCAGTATAAAAATGGATCAGTTCAAGCTTTTACTTTTACATGATTAGGAAATTAGGAAAGTAAAGGCACCAAGTAAAACAGCTAAATACAGTTGCTATGTTTGTATCTGTACTTCAGTTCTCAATGCTACAGCTCCAATATTTGTGTAGCACAGACTGACTTGTGACTTGTTGACTTTCTTGACTCTGACTTCTCTGCTCTGAAACAAACGCCAAGACCTTGCAAATCTTGACCCCCTCTCTTGGCATTAGTGCTGGTGGTGAAATGGAATGACCTGTTCTCTTGGCACTCACTACAGCTTTCTAGTTTTAAAATACGAAGCATCTGAAGCAAAAAAGCTGGTCACCCGCTGTTCCCCAACGTTTATATCCTAACCTAGTGCAACTTTGAATAATACAAACTACAAACAATACGTAGTGAAATATTTCTGCAAATACTGGAAGCTTTATGTGTTCAGAACATTGACATTGCAGATGTTTGTGTCATTAAATCTTGTAATTTGAGGTTCACTCCTTTATATAATATGCAGCTTAACACATCCTACTTTTGGGCAGCATGATATATTGATTGAGCATCATCATCATGATGCGGCATACAAAAGTCACATCCCGGGATGTGCGAAGTTACTTAACGCTTATTAATCCAGCCGGATGTATTTATCTTTTACTATGGCTCAAATTAAATCCCATCTGACAAATGAAGTACCATTGTGTTGTCTGGTGTCTGTAGAATAGAGTAGTTTAGCTGTTTTGTAAATCCTATGACTGGTTGACTGCTTTGTTTTGCACTCACCTGTCTATACTGGAGGTCATAATGAAGAATGATCAGGGCTGCAGTGGGACAAAATAGAGCTTTAAGCGTGAGGTAGACATTTGTACAAAAACCTAAACAAGAGAAACAAACAAAATCAAACGTTAGAAGAGCTGGAGGACACTGACTTCTTATGAAATGCATTAATAAACAAACCTCTAGTCCTGCTTATGTAAACGTAGAACTAGGTGCTTTCCAAAAGTAGCTTATCATTATCAGCAGGCTGGGGAGGTTGGTGTGGTTCAGCGTTTCTGTTTTTCAGGTACGTTTAGGGTATCCTGGAGAACGTCTCGAGTTATTAAACGATGAGTTCGTATGTGGTGCATATTTCTCAGAAGGAGTGAGCACATGGGTACCGCATGTCAGTCGAACTCCTGCAAAACACACAGAAAGTAAAAAAAAAATAAGTAAATCACTCTTGTGATTATTCTGACTTTATGAACTGATGCAATCAGCACGTTTACTCAGGAGAGTGTCACATGAAAACAATCACAAAAATGCTCAAAACACAGAATTATTAATTGATAACCACCTCTTGAATTAAATTGTTTCTACACATAACAATTTTAATGAATTCACCAGTAAGTTCTCGGACTCAATCAACGATAAAATACTATTTAAAGATTAATTCCATGTCAAATGCTGCTAGATAAGGAGAATGGCTATTTATAGGGATGTATCGATACACTGCACCCAGAGAGCAGAAGCTTTACAGCATGACAAACTCCCAACAACAAACATACACGAAGGTGTAAAGCCAGAAAGCTAAAAAAATTAACATGAGTGGGAAGATCAGAGAGATTCGTATCGAATTTGCTGAAATAAAACTCCTAAAAAAGTGGCATCAGCTACTCGATCCATCAATGAACTGACCAGCATTAAAAGATGCTTCTCATTAAAGGTTTGATACTAATTTTACCTAAAAGGCTCAGATAATTAATGGAGTTTAGAGAGGTCTCTTGTAATATTCAACCCTAAAAGAGGATTAAACTGTTCCCCCAGATGTCTCAACTAAACAGTTCACCCACCCCCAGATCGCCTGAGACACGAACAACTTTAAGACAGCTTTAGTCACCTTATGCACCCAAACGGACTCAGTTGGCAAAGTGTTATATATCTGTGGTAAATATCATATATATAGGGTGTCTGCATACAGAATACAAGAACATGTTTTTGAAGAATTGATATAAGCAGCATGTCTACAATCTTAACCAAGAACCAATTCAACCCAGACTTTACAAATGAGTAATGCAAGACAATAATGACACCCACACACCTTTCCAATCTGAACACACCCCGATTCAATCAAAACAAAAATACAAAAACAGGTTCTGTCTAAAACAAGCAATGGTTGAAGAGAAAAGGTCTGAAACATCACTTGACAAATTGGAACCGTTTTAATTGTTCCCAATGGTTATTATGCAGTCAAAATATTAGATACATTTGTTCCTTCCATTAGAAATAATGTTAATCAAGTTAGTTAGACCTCCTACCCCTTACCTCCTAATGTCTTTATTCTTTTTGTGTATTAAAACAAGAACAATTTCTTCTTAAATCTTAACATTAATGAAATAATTAACAGCACACACACACACACACACACACACGTTACAGTATGCTCCTAGACTCCACCATAAAGTGTAATAATGTTTTCTTTTCAATTTTACAAAATATAAATTACCATGACAGCATTTTCCTAACAGATATTCATTCATTCGCTGTTTACTACGTACAAACGACTCACATATATCACATTGTCTTATAAATCAAGTCATACGAATGCCAAGGGGATGAAGTGGCACAACATGCTAGCATGTCCGATGACGTATCCTTCTGAGTATCAAAAATGGTAAAGTTGTTCCTAACTAGCGCAAATTAGCAAATAATTACACCTATACACCTTTATACACAAAACAAAAGAAAACCAAACATGTTTGTATGTTTAAACGTTCATAAGTCCACGGTCTACTGTAGTCAGTCTACTGCTTCCATTAAGCCCTTTAGCGAGACTCAATACTATCCCAGTTGCTTGATTAAAGACAACTCATAAATGCCCCATAATGCATATGTAAGAATTTATATGACTTAATAATATTCACGTTCACCATATTAAAAAGTTGGAGGGGGTGTGGATGGTGTTTGAAATACAATAACCCACAAGTGGAAGAACAAGCATCGGAGAAAATAAAATCAAGGTATAAAATGGTGAAGAAGGCAGTGGTAGCAGCAGTGCAGCAGTTGGCAGGCTGGTTTTGTAACGCTGTCGTCACTGGATGCTTCACCGACCCGCTGACCCAATTACCTACTTTTCTTCCTCTGGCGCTTACACCACTGACACACTCCGAGATCTAATCTCTACTCAGTACACGGTGAACCACCACCCAGTGCTCAGGCAGCGGATCATTACAAAGCAAAATTAAATACCACACATCTAAATGGCTGTTAAATCCCACACTGTATTGGTTAAAGTAAAACCAGGCGTGTTACATTATACTGGACTTGCTCAACCACGCTGTACGCTGACAATACTGTAAAACTAGTTACCGAATTAATGACGCATGTCCAGCAATACAATTCCTCCCTTTTTATGTTCATTTATGTATTCTGATCCTTTTATCCTTTACATGCTGGTTAGATCCATGACAGAAATTGTGGTTAATCGAATCGTTACACAAGATTTATCAGTTCACGAGGGTATATCAAACACAGTCATGGATGACATGCTTATCTTCAACATGACCTCATATGACCTTTACGCGTGGTATAAAGTAACTCACTTACTGCACACATGCATATGTATGATATGACATGACAAATAAATGCATTTAGGGCGGTACGGTGGCTTTGTAGTGAGCACTGTCTTGTTCGTACTGGGTTTGAATTTGCCAGTAAAAGACATGCAAGTAAGACAAATTGAAGAGATCAAATTGTCCAGGTCTGTGTTTGATGAGACTTGTGTATCGTTTGAAATGTATGTGATGAATGACCGTTTCCTGTCATGGATACAACCTTGCGTTTAAAACATGACGTTAAAATGCTCAATAAATAATATTAAATAAATGCATTCTATTATGTTCTGCATCTTTTTACAAGCAAGGTCATTACTGCATATGATTTTATACACACTTGATTATATACATGATCAAAAAGCAAATAAATGATTCACTTTCAGAGATAGCAAAACAAGGAAACACAGCACACATGCTGTTCTGAATAAACGAACGCCAAGAACCCACACACTCTGTGTGTTCTAATTCACTTATGGCACCCTGAGTGCTCTGTGTGTGTGTGTGTGTGTGTGTCTCAGATGTAGGTCAGTGAAGCTTTAAAAATGTGAGTCACTCCAGCACAGATTCTCTGTGCAGCTCCACACGCACAGCACTCTGACAACAGTTCCTATTGGCAATGCCATAGCAACACCTCATTTCAGCCGCGGTAAAAATAGAACCGAATTCTTCCACAGCTGAAATTCCCTTCTGCTCTTATCCTCTCGATCTTTGTTTATTGGGATTTTAGCTGCATGTTTTACTCCTTGGTTACATTCACCAGAGGAAACAGTTATTCAACACATAAAGATCTGTACACAAATTTCAATCAAACACAGTCATGGGCCGTTTAGTCTTTATATTCAATTTCTGTTTAGTCTTTCTGTATAAAGACTGTGGGAGGAAACCACAGAACCCAAAAGAAGCCCACACAGACACAGGGAGAACATTCAAATCAATCTGGAAATCAAACCCATGGCCTTGCATTGAACCCACTTAGACACGAACTACGTGTGTGTATATTGAAAAGCCGAGATAAGCATGGGCAAGTGTTGGCTTAGCGGATAAGCTAGTGGGTTGGCTAACAGAAGGCCATCGGTTTATGCCCCACTTGAAATTGTAATTGTAAGTTGCTTTAATCGAACAACCTCGGTTCTGTTTGCCGACACATTATGGTGAAGCTGGATACACACAAGTGAATCAGAGAGAAGAAATTGTGCTCCCATCCAAATAAAAACAATCATGTTATATTAAAAGTGGGATGGATTTTCATCGATATACATCAGTGTAGCCTAGTGGGTAGAGCGTTGGGCTGGGAACCCAAAGGTTGGGAGTTCAAATCCAGGCTTTGCTACACTCCACTACACTGCTGGGTCCTTGAGCAAGACCCTTAACCCCGTCTGCTCCAGGGGCGCTGTACTGTGGCTGACCCTGCACTCTGACCCCTACTTCCAGACAAGTTGGGATATGCGAAGAGAAACATTTCATTGTACTGTACATCTGTATATGTGTAATGACTAATAAAATTGAATTTGAATTTCCCCCCATAGGCAGTCATGAATCTAAAGATGCACAAATCCTAATAAAACAATGTATACCAAAGCTTATTAGTTTTCCTTTATATGTATGTTTTAACAACTGTTTAATGCACAGAAGTATTTCAAATCAACCACAATTACAAAAATAAAAGACATTTTATACCAAAATATTTGGTATAAAGAAGAACCCAATGGCCTTACCTGTGACAAAGCGTGCATATACAGTGGCACTATTTCTGCACGAGTGTCCTGTGTGAGTTGACATGCTGTACAGGTCATGTGTTAAAATACATGTGAAAATCTATAAACAAAAACTAAAATAAATGTAAATGTAAAAAATAAATGTAATAAAATGATTGGATATCTGTCTCACTAATATTTAATACATTAAAGCCAGGTAAATATGGAGTGGTTTGATAGAAGTCAGATAACTTTTCATGGAATTTTGTACAATTGGACGGTATGTACATTTTTACTTAAACGATCAGAAAAAAGATTTGTCACTAATTTCCTTTGGCTAAGGTGATCAGCCTGGTACCCAACTGTGAGTTGAGACTTGTTTGGTGCTTGACAGACTCCCTGAATTCAGGTTTGCATTCTGATTAAAAATAAACTGGGAATCAAAGTTGAACTCCAGATCATCCATCAAATCATTTTGCATGATTGTGTCCATATCACAATCAAGATTGCGGCTGAAATCGTCGATATCAAGGTCAGCAGAGAATCTGTCCTGAGATAGTGACTGACCACAGGTCTTGATGCCATTGAGACCTGACAACAAAGAATCAGAGGTGCTGAGATGCATAGATGTGCTCCTGGATGGAGACTGTTGAAGATGCTGTTTGATGTAGCTTTGGTAGTCTGACTCAGTATTCGACCCCAATACCCCATTTACTTGCCATCCTGTCAGTGAAGATTTGTTCATTCTTGCTTGCCCTCCAGTCCTAGCTTGCAGAGCTATGCGACGGGAACTTTGACAGGAGATGGAGGTACTAGTCTGCGATATCAATGGATCAGATTGAGTAAGTAGAACATCACTGTGGCTATTGGGCTCAGAGTCAAGTAGATCCTGTATATTTTGCTTCCCAAAGTGGGAGGCACAGGTAAAAATAGCCGGTTTGTTCTCCTGAATAGTTTGCATCGGAGACTGGCGCAGGCTGGTAACAGACAAGGGGCAAAACATGGAGTTGACACCATAGCTGCCAGAGGGAACCCCAAGACCGCTGCTAGAAGAGCTGAAAGTAAAAACAGGGATTTCTTGTTTGCAGACATCATTCTCCTCCTGGTCTGAAGACTGTGAAACAGTTAAACTAATGTTATCAAGCAGGTCATCCATCAAACTGTCCTTGAGCCCATCGTTAAGATTCATAGTACCTGCAAGGTCGGCTAAACGAGGCAGCTCAGTCAGACCAGTGGAAGGGGACATGCTGCTAGGACTGGAGTACAACATGGGTGAGAGGGGACAGTCATCATCAGGTAGGTCATCTACTTCCAAATTGGCCAAGATGGGAGATAGACGTCCACTTATAGTGCTAGCATTAGAATTAGTGCGAGAGCGGAAATCTGTCCAGGCATCAAGCTCGTCACTGCTGCGAGATGTGGGACTCCCTGAACTCCCATCCTGGGCAGCCTGAAAAGCTGCCTTTTTCTTGGCAGCACGGCCACGTGCACTTTTAATCAGTTTGCTATTATTGTCCATAGAAACGGCACGTCTGCGTGGCACTTTGCCACCCTTACCACCATCTGGGTTGACCATCCACCATGAGCTCTTTCCAGTTCCTTCATTTTGCACCCTGACAAATCGACTGTGAAGTGACAAGTTGTGTCGAATGGAATTCTGTCAAAAACAAATTTATGAATCAGAAAAGGTCCTTTACAGTGATACATAATTAGTTATGTTACACAAAACAAAATCATCTTATAATGAGGAAACCTTCAGTATAATCAACACTTATACACAACACAGGACCCATTTAATTTTCCAATAGGATGCTTTGGGTAGCTATGGGTATATTTATGGGACAATTCTGCATCTCTAATTGACCTAGTACCATGTTTTGTACTGCGAACACCAGTATGGAAAAAACAAATAACATTCGAACTTTAAAAAAACAAAAAGTCCTGTGACCAGGATTCAAACTCAGCACTTCTTGTTGCGAGGTACAAACCACAATACCAGTCCTATATGTGACTAAATGTGTGTTTGTATGGGTGCGCTATCCAGTCCATGTGTATTTTTGTCATTTGTTTTTACGTTTTTTCACCCTGACCATTCTTAATGCTGTAAGCTGTTACTTTTCCATTAATGCATTCTGCACATATTAAAAATTATCAATGAATTCTACTACTGGGGAAGTGGTCACGCTATTGAAGTCTATTGTTAAAAACCTGTTATAGGTTCTTCCAAACCTTTTTTTTCAGAAAGCACATTATTTACACATGGAATAATAATAAAAAAAACTATAAATAAAGTGTGACCCATAGTATCCTCCTCAAAGCACTATTTCCTCTGTTAAAGCATGACGAGTTACCATTCTATCTTGATATGAAAAAGAGTGAGATATAAGGGTGTAAACACATTAACATGGGTTCTTTGGCCTGTAATATTTTAGTTATAAAGCCAGAGAAGCTGATAATGCAGTGTCTTCTCCCCCACCCTGCAGTGGAGATACTGCCAGCTCTAGACAGCAAGCATTGGACCTTTTCCAGACTACACAAAGCTAACTGTCAAACCCCCTGCTCCTCATATTCTGCTACACACTGACCTACATACTTTCCATCAGCTGATTGATTATAGTGCTTCAGCCACCAGCCAATAGAAACTGGAGGTGGGGACACAACAGCCAATGAAACAGCTCGCTCTGATTAAACCCTCATGCATTTTCTTCCCTAATTCAAATGCAGGTAGATACAAATATTCAATGTCCTTCTATTTCCAGTACTGACACCAAAACTGTGTTATTAATAAACATAATTAAATATGTTCGCTTTACAACTTTATGATGAAACACAAACAATGGAAAACAGACCATGGTGCTCTAAAAATGTGATTGTTATGGATTTGTTTGTAATAAAATTTTATAGTTATTCAGTGTTTTCTGAATTTTTATATATTTGAATATATCCGAATTTAAATGTCATCCATGGTTTAAAAGACTATTATCTAATTTAATTCTACAAGTTATTTTAGGTTTATATTGATTTACAGATTTGTCTTTTTTTAAATACAGTTAGGCCAAGATAATTCACTAGATTTCAGTGAGTAATAAACCATAAACCGATTTAGACACAAAGAACGTGTGTTTGTATTAATGTGTGTTGTTAATTAATTCAACATATATTTTTCTATAAGCAGCTATAATACATCATAATGTGCATTATAACATGAATATAGAGCAGGTATCCTAGATATAGTCAATATAGAATTGGGTGTATTTGGAGCTTTGTACAGCAGTAAGTATTAGACGTTTGAAATTAGGGGTTATTAGTGGTTCAAGTTATAATATATCAACTTCATCTACAAAAATGGGCTGAACATGGTTTATCATCTGCAACCGTGTGGCATTTATCAGGTTACTAAAACGCCCTTTTGGTACATCCCTGGCATCACCCATTTAGTCACTAAACACTAGCACTCAAAAGAGACAACAAAAAATAACACTGGGGCAGTGTTAGGCACTGGGCCAGGTCATAGATCTACGAATAAGTCTAGAAAAACACTGTACTGTAAATTGATATTAACTGTATTTTCAAATGCAGTTTCATCTAAAACATATGTTTTTTAATCAGTGATCCCATATTTCCATGGAACGACAAACGTACTTATGTACCTAAACAAAATTAGCTTTATTGACCGGGGAAAAGTGTACCGCAACATGACAATTCTTTACATACATTTAGGTGATTAGTTTAAAAGAATTGTCACAAGAGACCATGATTTCATATTTAAGATTTATGACTGTATATGAAAGTGCTTGGTTAATGTTGTTGCCTACAGGTTTTGACTAAGAGACAAGCCCACTCATTCTGTCATGTTGTTCACCTTGTATAGTGCTCCTAGGTGATTTAGGTGGTGCCAATTATCCTACCACAATGAATGAAGCAAACATTTCATGGATGTTCTAGGACATACAATGCAAAATACACTATACGCTTACCTTCCAGCCTGCAGAGCTATTGTTGTCACCTTTGTCCTTGAAGTATGGCACAGATCTGACCATCCAATCATAAATCTGAGCCAGAGTCAGTCTTTTTTCAGGTGAACTCTCAATGGCTTGTGTAATTAGATCTGCATAGGAGTAATTTCCCCATGCATTTCTGCGGGCAGATGATTTTCTAGGCTGTGCAGGTGCCAAGGTGGTAAAGCTAGAGTCACTTGCAGCAGAAGACAGTTTTGAGCTTCTGGAAGAATTAGAATCCTTGTCGTCTTTGCCATTAGAAACACTATATAGTGCTGGATCATGTGCATGATATTTTCGGATAGGTTTATCCCTAATGTAAGTCGTTTCTTGACCAGTCTGTGCAACTGGATTGGGATCATCAGGGCAGTTCTGGTCGTCGTCGTCGTCCTCCTCAGGAATTATCTCGGATTCGGTCGGTTCTGGCTTGGCAGCATTGGAGTCCGGACGAGGCAGGGGCCATGTGCAGGATCTGGGCCTTTTCTGGGGCTCGAAGTCCGGATCTAAGTCCAAGTCTGAAACTGGATTTTTGTTCTCGACATCAAAAGCCTGTGCCATGTCTCTGGGGTGCGCGTATGGACTTGAATCGAATAGTTGATCGGAGGATGCTCTTGCATTCCATCAAGGGAGCATTTCACTGCAGGACAGAGTCAACTTTACTGCCACTCTTGTGAAAATTATGCAATTCTTCAACTTGTTCATATTTTCGTGTACCTCGTGTAAAGTGCATGTTTTTTTTCTTATTATTATTTTGTGTCTACGTTAAATGCACATTTTGGTATTCCACCTTCAGATTTGTAGTGTCCACGAAGTGGTTTACATTTTCTAAACCCAGTCACTCAACGCACAGTGAGAGCAAACCAGGACGATCCAGATAACGTTGACCTCACTGTTCTTGCCACGCTGTGAATGTAACATTACATTACGTCACACACAACAAGAAAAACGTAACATTTCACAACGTAACCAAACTAAGTTTTTTTATTTAAACTGGTATCCTGGTAGTGTTATCAAGCCATCTCAGCAGAATGAAAGAATTTGTGCCCACAAAGCGGGGGCGATTCAACTGCCGTGCAGCCTTATGACACCGATCAAGCCATATTCTACTGTCCCATGCCGCAAATAAAAACAATACCTTCTGAGCAGATCGTTTTCTTGAAACACATTTGCATCTACATAATTTAGATCACATCCAGCGCGCCACATCCTGTGCAATCCAGCTAAAGAGGTCTAATAATTTGCTGCAACACCGTCCGACTGACCGAACCGACTCCCTCTGCATCAAGGAACCGTTCAACATTAAAACACGCCTCCTACATTCCGCTATACGATTCACTCCTTTAAATAGCTGCTCCTTGAAAATACATACATATTAGTAAAACAAGGTTTAAATCACACATTTTAAAGCACACAGTCAGCGTACCCACACAATAAAAACGACACCGAGTCGTTTTAACTCAAATGTGGTTGTTCATAGTGTTTGCTTGTTGTTAGGTGGTAGTAATGTTTTGTTCGCTAAGAGTCAACTCTAAGAGTCGGTTCTTTTGGATGATTGTTACGGAAACTGAGTTTCAGTGATTAGGTGGTATTTTTCGTCCAACATGTACAATATTTAATAATTATTTCTAGGGGGTTGTTGCATCATTTTAACGCCTTTTTAGTAAGTAATGAGATAATAAATGATACACACATATTTTAAGGTAGCTTGGTGACTGTTGTCAAGTTATTTATATAACAAACCATAATTGTTGAGTAATACAATATGAGGTTTTTTTAAAGTCATCCACAAAATACTCCAAATTCAGGTAATTAAAATTTAATTTAATAAAATTTCACTGGTATTGAATTAAGTTAGCTCAAGAGTCGAAATGCTCTTAACTCCACTGACGTCACAACTACCTGATTGGCTTATGTACGTGTTGTCAAGCAGGACACAGGTTTGTTAACTTAAAAAAGCATAGGCGCCATTTTTAAAATATTCACTCTCTTCAGTCCTTTTTTAGTGAAAACACAAGCTAGGGTTATCTACATTTACAGATCATGCCACCGTCTCTATTATTATTATTATTATTATCATTAAATGTCTAGCCACTATATTAAGCTAAATAGTCTCAAGTTGTATATGATGTACTGTACTGTTTAAAGTGCCATGGCATATGCATTTAAAAATGCCATTTTATTTCTACACATAAATGAACTTGGATTCCTAAAACATTATCTGGTTTAGAAAGTGGTGCATCTTAAATTCAATACATTAATTGATGAACAACCTTGTGCCCACACACAAACATTCGTTAATCATTACTTACAAAAGTTATAACTGAACTGTTACTAGATTTCACATTTCTAATTTGATTAAATACATTTCATAGCAAGTAAACACTCAACCAATAAGTTAAAGATCATAAGTTACACATAAACCATGTTCCACTGGTAAACGCTGGTACATAGTGACATACCAATAAGTTGTGTAACCTGTAAATAAGTGTAAAGCACCTAAAAATAAAATGCATTAAGGGAGAAGCCACTGTACATTACCAAAATTTAGTATTTTTTGACAAATGATATTCAGCTGGGTATGTACAAATCTGAACTTTACGATGTATAACTATTAACAAATTAGTTTTATATTAAACGCACAGGTACATTATAATGTATGTATTTGCAACATAGTGATTGAAACGTAGTCTAAAATGGGTATGCATGTAAATTCTAAGCTTTAGGTACTTTTCTAAATAGAAACTTCCTATTTCCCCAACACACATACTTTCCTTACTCCAATTTAAATGGCAAATTAGGTGCAAGCATTTGGTTAAACCAAACCTCATTATTTAAAAAGCTGTGAATGCTGTGTTTTGTAAGATTGATAGTTCAAATAAATACAATAATATTCGTATGTGCTAAAAAGAAAAAGGTCAAACAATAACATTTTAAATAACCTTTATATCATTTTATAAAATTGTGCTATGGACACTAAATAAAATACATTTTAGAATAAAAACCATGTCACACAAAAAACAGTACAGAACATCAGTTCACCTTTAAAATAATTAATAAAGGTCACTGGTATTGCTCTCAAAAACACCACAGGGCACCAGTTATCAAAATTGCAACACTGCAATTAAAATAACACACCATGACATTGAGTGATTACACTGTTTTGTATTGTATGTTTTATACTTATTAATTTCATATACATACTGATTATTATATTATGTTGAATTAGCAAATCTAAATGTGGCAAATACATTCCAAAATGTATTAAATCATGTCCAACATATAAAGTGCAGCTTATGCTTAAATAAAATGTTTTATAAAAATGATCCTAAGATCTTTAAAAAAAGAGATTGATGGTATTCAATAAAGTGCGAGTGATCAAATGGAGTTATTAATGAGGGGTGCTATGAAGAGCTTCGATCGCCTTGTACCCAGTATTCTTCCGTCTGCATTTCAGTGAGACGTGAGACCGTCCTCTGGAAGGCAAATATCTCTTCTTCACCAGTAAATATTGCCAGCGAACTGGCTGCATCCTGTATGGTACAACAACCAAAAAGTTTGGCAAAAATGAGCATTTTGCTATTATTAATACAGTATCCAAAGTCAACAAGAACATCAAGTCAGGCATATCAAAATACTGGTAATTTAATCAAATTACTTTTCATGCTTAGGCTGCTCTGTTCAACCAAGTATTGATGTGGCTTTTGTGATGTGAAAAGGTCCAAAAAAAAAAAACATTGAGCCTTTCATATAAGGTAATAAATCTAAATGCAATGTCTGATAATCTTTTTCTAACCTATGTACTATACAAACACAATCCACAAAAGATAAAAATCATGTAATTGTGTCGTTTTGTAATATATTTCTCGAATATATAAATATTTAATGATCCAATTTCAGAAAAGTAATAAGATAAAGAGAATTACAGCCCCAGTTATTAAGTGATAAACAAAATGTGGTTAGAAAAACATTTAAAAAATTATAACTCTAGCATATGTGAGTCCACAACTGCTGGCCATGTAGTGTTAAATAATTACAAAAACTGTTAATTGTTTTAGCCATCTATAATACCCTTTTTAGGCCCAGGTCATCTATTAAAATGTGGCTCTCATCATCATGGTGTCCTTCATTCACAAACAGCTCTTCTAGCGGCACTTCAGCTTCTAACACCACTCGTACCTAAAAATGATTTGACTTTAATGTAGAATATGTGTCCAAAAAAGAACGTATGGCTTGTACATAAACCACTGCAGTTTACCTTGTGATCATACAAAGCATCAATCAGGGTTATAAATCGCCTGGCCTGGGTCTTCTTATTCAGAGACAAAAGTGGAATATTCCGAATAAAAACTGTATCAAATGTTGAGGAGATTTTAATGTAGTCACTGGCTCCTAAAGGCTAAAATTAAAACATTTTATTGAACATTTATAAAACATTTTATAAATATATATTTTATAATATATATTCAAAAAAATTGAATAATTAAATAATTAAAGCAAACTTACCCTGTCACAAAGTTCATCGAATGTGCAGTCTGCAATGGTCCCACAAGCTTTGCTTAGTGTTAACGTCCTGCCCTGAACCTTAAGAAACCTGGGCCTTGTAACTAAAATGGAAAAAATTGGAAA
>JAOUQU010000002.1:4362058-4374639 GCA_028566735.1 Ammoglanis amapaensis
TATATACACATATATAAACCCATTTTGCGGTTTGAACAAGCTCACACTCCTTGCATTATAGTTTTAATTACACCGACGCATGTAAAACAACAAACTGTATTTGTAATGCATAATATGGCCAACAGTTTGACATAGGTAGTATTTGGCTGTTTTGTTCAGCAGTCGGCTTTGATTAAAAACAAAATATCTACTAATACTGATACTCTACTTGGGTAAGTGAAGCACAAACATAAGGCCATGATTGGGCACGGAGCATCATTCTTTCCTAGGGTTTGTCTTTTTCTTTATGACTTTCTTTATGTCTGATTACTGTCGGATAGTTCCTGAATTCCAGTGTGTCGATTGGTCTGTCATTGTCTTATTAATAAACCCTTTCCCTTTCCAACACCTCTCCAAAAAATGTTATGTGTATGATTCATCATGTCAATTATGGCACACCAGATTTGCCATACAATGCCTGTTCCAACAGATCCTTAATATAATGACATCACCACTGTATTTTTTGGGTTGGTGCAGGAGCAGCATGTATTTGGTCATTTACCACAGTCTGCACAATTCATAAATTCGTTCAATAAATATTTCTTACATAAATACAGTTTGTTTTTATTATCCAGGCTCAGGACTGGCACTGCATAATGCACCATAATGGCTATGGTGGTATCCAGAAGACCATTGAGTAGATTCAGTGAGTTCAGACTCTGTTTGCTGGTGTGCTAGCAGAAAATCCAACTGCACAAACTGGACACGTCACCAGTTTTCTTTTAGGTTCATTAAATGAGCTTATAAATGTGGCCTGATCTGTACTGTGCTGCATTTCCACTTATTGATATTGACTTATCTGAATTCTTTTAAATACCACTAAAATGGCTGATTGGGCAGGTGTGAAGTGCTCTTTGATTAATTGGAGCCCTGTGTCCAGAGCAGGAGCCACTGTGACTTTAATCAGGATAAAGCATTCAGTGAAAAATAAATTGTGTGAGAGGAGTGTTGTATGCAATCTTATAGTATGAATCTTACAGTTTATAACAATATTTTACATGGTCTGAATTCGTTTAAGGGCCTGTATAGCCAGACTGTTCTGGATGTACATTAAAATTGTTATATGTTCATAAAAAACAAAGAAACAAACAAAAAACTGTTCCTCTGTTAAGAGGAATGGTTGGAGAACAATAATTGTGCAATGGCTACTATCTTGGAAACATTGACAAGAAATATAAGAGCATTAGAACATTGATTATATTGAACCCTGAGCCACACATGCTACAATAGCTAAAACACAGTTCCATTCATTTAACCAAGAACATAATTCTGATGCTACAGTTGATACAAGCTCAAAAAGTTTATGGTTGGTCTGAGGAATCTTGATTTCAGCCATGGCCATGGGAATGGTGACAAAAGTACCCCAGCTGCATTGTGCTGAACATTCCAGATCCATTGGAAAGGGAATTGGAAATGCAATAAATTTGATGCATAAGAAAACCTGGTCATGTAACAAAGATGCGTTTTAAGTACCTTTCGAAACATTTGAGTCTTGTCCAAAGCATAACATAGTAGGAAATTTGTATACTGAAACATTGTTTTCTGGAGTGACAGCTCTGTTTGGACGAATCAGCAATTATTTGGAAGAAAGGCACAGCTTATGGCCAAAACAATGTCATCCATTTAAGCATGATGCTTGTCCAGTGCTGCAGGAACTGGCAATCTTGAATTGTAAAGGTCAACCAAATTAGGTAAACTTTAATTGTATTTATAATTATTTTTGAACTATGGTTACTCAGTTTTATACACACTACATATTCATATGTTTTATATGATATATAATTGGTGCATTGAAAGATAATTCATTTGTGTGCCATCAACATATTCAATAGAAATTTAACAAACTATTATTTTCACTTTAGCAGGTTTCCAGAAAACCAATAAATGTGGCTTATTTTATCCAAAATGTGTTAATGCTTATATAATGTATTGAATGCATTTTTGTTTTGTGTTAGAATCATGGGGAAACAGAACAGCAAGCTGACCCCTGAGGTAATGGAGGATTTGGTGAAAAACACAGAGTTTAATGAACATGAGCTCAAGCAGTGGTATAAGGGTTTTCTTAAAGATTGTCCCAGTGGCAAACTAAATCTGGATGAGTTTCAGCAACTATATGTCAAGGTGAGTGGGCCTTACGTGGTTGTGTTTTACTAGGAATTTTCAATGCCACATAATGTACCAGCATTTACATCAATTTAAAATGCCCCCTGGCTCAAAGGGTGAACCACTTAGCTAAAAATAATTATTTATTGGGCTGTGAGGTGGCACAGCTGTGAAACATGCTAGCACACTATCACTAACACCACAAACTCATCATTCCAAATAGTCGCTCAGCTACCCCACAGGCTAGAAACCTACATAAACAATTACCAGAATTGGAATTTAGAATATATGCAATACTTACCTATGCTGGCTGATGGATAGCACTGGTTGTTCACCATTCACAAAGCTGATCCACAAATGAACTCGTGTGAGCTTGTGTGTTCACAATGCAGTCAGGTCGGTATCCAAGCTGGAGGGAAAGTGTGTTAGTTATGGTTTTTCTCAAGCAGAATAGAAGTCAATGTTAGTAAAAAAGAAGGGTTATGCAATTGGGTAATTGGATACTCTAAAATGGGCAGAAAATAAATAATTACCAAAATAATATGTTACCCTAATCAGTTGTGTAATACTTAAAATGTAGTGCTATGATAAATAAGTGTGACTTTAATTTTCCAATCGACTGGAAAATCACCAGAGGAATAACTGGCATACAGGAATCAGCCTAGCCTTGTCAGTCTAAAACTGTTTTTGCTGGCAGTAAATTCTTATTATCATTGGTAAGTCAGGTAGTCATTTTATTGTTGGTAAACACAAAAGGAAGAAATAATACAGCTCTCCCACTAAACAACACTATGCTTCAGGGCATTAATTATCGTGTAGCATCAATGGTTCATGTCGCAGAGTTTACTCTCATGCTTATTCCAAAAGGCTAATTTTATGGAATTACTACAGAGCATTTCATGAACATCAGTCACAACATTATTGTAGCTTTAAAATAAGTGTTTTGCACTTGAGCTGCTGCTCCATATCTGTGCAAAAAACTTTATTAAGTATGTGTTGGTTAGAAACAAGCTTGCTTTAATAAATTTGTTATTATATATAATCATTGATAGTCCCAGGATAAAAAAAAGTATATATTTTTGGCATCAAATAATAATAAAGATGGTTGATGGTAATAAAGTCGGTAATATAGTTGTTCTGTTAAAACAATTAGTAAAAATAAGTAATTAAGAAGAGTCCGTATTCATATTGTACAAGAATGCATTTTGTCTTAAATGTATAACATTTTGGAGGTGGTGAACACAACTGCCAGAATACTGTGTGTTTATCATATAATATTATATAATTTATAAACCAGTGATACACTTGTAACAAACTTATAAAACTATATATTTAAACATTTTGAGGTTGTTGGATAACTATTGTCTAATATCCATTTGTTTATTGTTTAAAACATTTGTATCCCTAGTCAAGACCAAATATATTTCAATTCCAGTTAATCGGATTACATTGGGACGCAATCATTTTGGTCTTAGTAATCGTCTGGTCGGATTACATGGACATGCCGATTACACAAACTATGTTACAAAACGAGATGTGTTATGATTTATGTAACATATTAAGTGTTTATTAAACATTTATTGTGTGATATACATTTATACTGAATGTACAAACACTACTGTTGCTTATGAACTATGATTCATCTGAAAAATAAGATTTTTCGAAACGAAAAACAGCATTTTCCCCCAGGGATTAATAAAGTATTTCTATTCTATTATATTAACAACATAATGTTTAGGTACTAAGCATGCAAAGCATAGTAATAAAAAAAAGTTTTTAGTAAATTACAGTCAAGGTTTAAAGAACTTATCCAGTGGGATGATGTTCTCTTGACGGACTGCACTTGAAAACAATTACCAGAGTCTTACATTCTTTGGTCCGATTTAACAGAATTTGGGTCCAATTAAGCAAATAACATGTTTTTGTACTTTAGGATTTGGTCCGAATAAGCGGCTGGTCTGATTAACTGGTGGTCCGATTAACCGGATTCGACTGTATATGTAGGTCCAGCAGTTATTAGGATTGGCTCACGTTAATTCAGTTGCGTTGTGAAAAAATAATTTTATGGGACTTTTTCTTTGCACAGTGATTTTCAGTAAATAATTAAACCTTTTTCAACTGCCTCTTTCAACTGTGTTGAGGAGGGTCCAGTTCCACCTTGAACCAACCTGCAGGTGGGATTCAAACTTTGCTAATAGTGGTAGTGGCATTCTTATGTAAGTCACTGTACCACAAAAAAACTTTTTATTTTGTATTTTATAGCGCTAATCAAAAGGATGTGTTCTGGCTCTTGTGTTCAAATATTTATCACTTTGGTTTGGTGCTTCCTTCTGAACATAAATGCAGTGTTCTTTGTAATGTATGGTGTTCTTGAAAAGTTTTTTTTAATCCTTCTACTTAAGTGTATGTGCAGCAAAGATTTCTGATAGCAGCTGTGTTATCGCAATGAACAATACATCAATTTATTGACCCCAAATAAATGTGATATTGATCGATTTAACTGACTAAAATGTTCTTGTGTCTTTCAGTTCTTTCCATATGGTGATGCATCAAAGTTTGCCCAGCATGCCTTCAGAACCTTTGATAAGAACGGAGACGGCACTATTGACTTTAGAGAGTTTATTTGTGCCCTATCCATTACATCACGAGGAAGTTTTGAGCAGAAACTTAACTGGGCCTTTAACATGTATGACCTAGATGGAGATGGTAAAATCACACGAGTGGAAATGCTGGAAATTATAGAGGTATGCAGACTTATTTTATTTCATCAAATCATTGCTGTAACTGCACTGAATTGCGAATTCAACTCTCTCGTTTGCTATCATTTTTTATGAGCTGAACCTAAAGATCTAATACTTTTACTATGTACACAAAAAGGCCTTTTTATATTTTTTAAATGCTGCACAATAATCAATAAATATTTGACAGCCCCAATGTTTGCCTATTCTATTGTAATATTGGATATAAAAAAGGTTTTAAGTAGAGCTTCACAATGCTAAAGGTAGAAATAATAATTGAAAACAGGTTAACAGAAATATGCTTTTTATCAGCTAAAAGTTTAAGACCAAGTTTAAAACCATAGTTTAAAAGAGACAGCAAATCAGCTCCAGCAGGCCTCACCATTCAAAATTCTCTTATAACTACCTGACCATTTTCGTGTAATTTTTGTTGAACTTATTTGCTGGTTTTAACAGATCCAGTTTTTTTGTGCAGGCTTATAAATTCTGTGTGAAATTTTTAACTTTCGATGAGCTGAAATCATTTTTGAGTGTAAATGCAGAAACTGTAAATGTGTAAACAGGCTGCTCAAAAGAGTTTGTATTTCGATAACTGCTTCTTTTTGCATTGTGAAGCATTACTTTCTCAACCTTCTTAAGACCCAAAAGTGCAGAATGCCATTTTGCATGCTTTTGTATTTGTATAACACTTGGGCCTGTACTGCTCCTATAAACACTCCAAGCATAGAATTTTTTTTTCCATTTTCTGTGTCATGTGTAAGATTGTTGATGTCAGATGACAATAAGGATATTTACAAAAAACCTTCCTGGCACCACCCATGACCTGGTGGAACCACAGAAACTCTTCTGTTATTCTGTATCAGATATAACAAAAATATTAATAATAAAGAAAATCCAAAACTTGTGTACAAGCTGTATAATCCAACTTGTGTTTTTCTGCTTTAAAAGGCTATTTACAAAATGGTTGGCACTGTGATTATGATGAAGATGAATGAGGATGGACTGACACCAGAGCAGAGGGTGGATCGAATCTTTAGCAAGATGGACAAGAACAACGATGACCAAATCTCTCTAGACGAGTTCAAAGAGGCAGCAAAGAGTGACCCATCTATTGTACTGCTTTTGCAGTGTGACATGCAGAAGTAAGGGTATGCATGCCAGCATGCTCCGGACTGAATATGTTGTAACGTTTGATTCATGTTCAGCCATTTCCACAAGATAAGACAACTATATATTTGGACTCTTCAATGAACTTGCTTCTTGCGGTCCAAAAAAAATAGTATGCATGAGACTGTCAAATGCTAAAAGTTAACAATATACATTTATTTCCAAACTGCAACAATGTAAGATGTGCAAAAATTTCACTCCCATTCATTGTTAGTCAGTGAAGTGATCCACAGTAGGCATCTCATGTCTAGCTATACTGCTTACAAACCATATTTACCACAATAGCTGCTGTATGTCCTTTATGTTGGTTTGGGTATTACGAACAAAATATCACACTAAATGTATGAAGTTCTATTAAAACAGTATGTTCAGCTTTGATCTTTAAAGCAAAGAGAGGAGAGGGGTTAAATTAGCCTCCCAAATGTGCTTGTACTTGATTATAAACGTAAGTTATTTGCATGCATGTATTATGTGTAAAGTCTAATCTCTAACTCCTTTTGGCAACTTTGAGAAATAATATAAGAAGGCCTTATAAATGAGCAGTAAAGATAATAATGATATGTGAGAGTTACATGCGTGATTCATCAGCCCAGTAAAATACTTTTTTGGATGCATGTGCTTCCCAAAAACCAACTGTGTATTTGTATCAGCTATCTGTAAGGGCAATGATATGTAATGCATCTTGTCTTGAACCAGTTTAGCTTTTATTTAACTCAAACGTTTCGTACATTCTAAACAAAAACTCCATATATATTTTAATACATATATACAAGGAGTTGCTAGTAAATATGGTACTAACTGCCCATACCAAATAATTTGACATTTAAGAGTAATAATCAGTTACTTAATGACAAAACTGCCTTTTCAAGTTACCTTACATCACCCATTTATTTATGCATCACTGTTTGCATGCATGAGTGCTTGTAGATTTGTCAGATTTTTGGGTTGATCGCGTCTGTTCATCATGAGAGATTTCCGACTGCCCCTCCATTCTGTAAGCAAGACGCAATCCACTACAGATAGGTTAAAGATATAAAATTAGCCTAAATGTGGTACGTTTCTATCGAAGTGTTTTTAAAATATTTCTACATGTCTGACATTTAAAATAACCATTTTATATAGTAATTTAAAGCATATTTTAAATGAAAGATAAAATATATTTGTGCCACAGTTTTGTTTAGCCACTTGGAACAAACATTATTACACATTCTTTACTTTTAAAAGAAAATTCAAAAAGGCAGTAATCTAAAATGAATTCAATAGCAGCCTGGATTGTAGTGACATCCAATCTTTACTAGGACGAATTTATCAGTTAGTTATTTTCAATGCAGATAAAAAATGCCACAAAATATAGAATCCAAAATATTTGGCAGTTGTGTTTATGATTATATTTTGATTATTTTGCTGTTGATAAAGTATATTGGTCTATTCAACACTACTCAAAATTATGGTTGACTAGTTTACAAACCCTGTCATTTTTGAAGTTCAATTTCTCAGCCATATTTTATATGACTTTAATTTTTGCCTAGTCTTCAACAAAATTGGAAGCATTAAGCTATAGGCTTAGAAAGCGACACACTTCCGTCCTTACAAGCCCTTCTTATAATAAAGGGCTATATATTAGTGTTTGTAAGAATTTGAATTTAAAGCTGTATATCTCTGCCATGTAAATATTTGTATCTAATTAAGACCGAAAAACCAAATTTCAAAATGATTTGATTGTGTAATATGTTTTGTGTTTTATTTGTGGCATGTCTTCAATTCACTTATGTAATGGTTGCGCTGCCAACATTGTGATTCCAATCAATAAACTGTCTATGGGCTGTTTTCAGAACATACAAAGTGTGCTTGCTTTTGTATAAAAACTATAACAAGATACACTAATGCTTCTTTCCATCAAAGATTTTAGAGGGAAGTCTTCAATAAGAAACTGACTTATGACTATTCAAGTACTTATTAATATAATTTAAATTTAAAAGAGCCGTTATTCAATCATTTGGAAGATTTTCTGTTTTTATGAATAAAGATGATTGTGTTAATTAGTCAGTAATAGGACTGACACCCACACAGCCAGCTGTGCTACTGTGCTGTTATTAAAACAATTTTAGGGAAACTTTAGGGCAATTTTAGGTTTGTATATCTGTATAAAAAATTAAGAAGCAAATGTCCATATAATTTCTTCATGCCACTTTGCAAGTCTAATCAGCTAGAGGATGCAATACTGTTAAGGAGGGTCTTGTAAAAGTAACTAAAACAAACAGCTACCTTTCTCAAACTGTACTGCACAATGTAAACGTTAACGAACTTGAAAACCATAGTTACTCTATTAGTGGGGAAATGTAAAACGTTTGACTATTATTGCTATCTTAGTAAAGTTTAAAATAGTTTTATGAGTAAAAAAGCTGAACGTGCTTGGAGAAGTAAACGTAAAAAACATAAACCAACACTCTAAAGAACACCACTAAACTGTAGTCCATTTACTATGATGTCTATCTATCTGTGTCTCTTTCTGGATCTTGAAGCTGGTGGATTTTAATATGAGTACTTTCTGGCAGATTGCTGTAAGAAAACATAGCTTGGTTTAGCAATGGCAGGATTCGAATGACATAATAAAGCTTTAAAAGCTGCTGGGCTTCTACCTGGTGGTTTGTGGAGTGATGAAGATAAACTGGCGAAGATGTTGACGCTCAGAGAGTTCAAGAAGCAGGTCCAGAGAAATCCGGCGATTGTGCATGTCCTGGGACAAGATGTTAGATTGACCAGTTAAAGTCTAGACTTACTCAGATGCAAAAATAGCATGCATACATCAAACACGTATAACATCATGATCACCTTCCGAATAATTTGTTCATACAACACAAAACAGAAATGTAACTGTGATGCACTGTCAATACTGACTCATTTCTATCAGAATCTAGCTTTAGCCATTTGAGCTAAAAGTAGATAGACTGTTGACCATCAGACCACATGGACCAGTTTTTCGCTCAATAAACCTTGACCCTGCCCATGACCCTATTGCTGGTATCAATGTAGCCCCAAAACACCCCACAAGAGCTGCAGTTTCAGTTCTACCCTGTTCTTAAGACATCACAATATGCAAACTTGCTCAAATTCATTTGCTTGCATATTTTCCTGCATCTGACATTTTCTTAGATACAATGTTTACTTGCTGCTTACTATATACAATCCACAAACTTGTGCATGTGATGGAGAGCCAATTAATATAGAACTTCAAAGTTGATAAATACTACAGAGCACTAGCATACAACCAATTAAAGTGAATAACTAACTTTATACTGTACTTACCATGTACACGTCAAACTCATCCAGACAACGAAATGGAGATTCAGTAATCTCCCACAGAGACAGAATGAAACAAACTGTGGAAAACGAGCGCTCTCCACCAGACAGGGAGCGCATGTCATTGACGTTATCGTTCTCTTGACCTGGTGGCTTCACCTTAATCAGACAAATTATGAATGGAAAAAATATGTACAAAATAAACAATATAAATTTCAAACATATCTATTTGACCTATTTTACAGACATTCATCATGGTAGATGTCTGAAACATCAATAACAAATTTACACTCAAACAGTAATAGCATAGCCCTCATGAGTGAGCAACTGAGGTTTGCTTAGGGTCCAATCATGAAAAGTAAATTTGTGTTTGCTTGTTGAGTCTAAAGATACACATACAGTTAGATTCCCGAGACATAAATGGCCATCAGGATGGCAATAGTCAGGTTATCAAAGAACTGGGCTTTAGAGACACATAACACATATATAGTTGCAGTCCATATCTATCCAGATATATTAACAAAGGATGGTGCATCATGAATATAAGACAAGTCAAATGCATTTGTATAGCTCAAGGTGTGACAAACAAAAAACCCACTGAGCTGAGCAAGCTAGGGGTAATTTAAATGAATTGGATTTAAACAAACCATACATACACACAAGAATATTTTTTAAATACTCCTTTTTTCTATATAGAAACCTGACTTCAGTTTTTAATAGTCAGTCCTGTCTGTGATGAACTCAATATTAAGTTTTGATTGTTAAATCTTGATTGTTAATTCTCTCAAATGAAAAAGAAATGTAAAAAATAAGTAAATGAAAGTAAAGTAAAAACTAAAGTATTTTTTATAAAAACAGTTAACAAAAAACATCAAAATTATTTTAAACTATGGATAAAAACCTTCATAACATTTTTACAAATATAATATTAGAACTCTAAATACATATAATGTTCACACACTACACCCCCGGTGAGCAGTTAGGGGTTTGGTGCCTTACTCGACGGCACTTCAGTTGTGACTTTCGGAATCGAACCGCCAACCTTCCCATCAAAAGCCCAGGTCTCTCAGCACCAGACCAAAGGATGATATTTAACTAGTAATTACCATTTTTAAATTAGATTCATAAGACATAAGGTACTGAACTATCAATTCATAAAATAAGATAAGGTACTGGACTAGCAATGAACAGGATTCTGGTTTAATTCCAACCCCTGTCAGGTTGCTACTGTTGGGCTCTTAAGCAAAGCCCTTAACCCTTAAAAAGAAATTTATTGTCATAGGATTACAAATCAATTTAGATAAAAGCACCTGCTGAATTCCGAAAAATGTAAAATAATACTGTACTGTACTAGTAATACTGTAATATTAAGCTAACCTTACAAAGGATTCACATTTCTGCACATTTTCATTTCACATACAAGATTGAACAAATAAGCAAAAGAAACCCTCACGCCATTCGGAAGTAATTATGTCAGTCAATGAAATCATTGAACCAACAATACACATCCTCCAAGATTTAATTTTACACAGGTTTGGGAACTGGGATGGGGAAGAAAAACAAATTAAAGCAAACATACCGAAATGGAGAGAGATTCAGTGTTGTGATCAAACATCATTGATCCACAGCAGCGCAGTTTGATTAGAAAATTGTTGAAGTATAACTTACATCTTACAGAGAGAGATCTGCAACACCACACCAGAAAAAACGAATTGTTTATTGTATTAACCTAGTTGAGATTCCAGACACATGCTACCATTATCACTGCAAGATTTTTACAGTTCTTTAACTGTTTTTAAGTCAGCCTTAAATAAAAAAAAATAAAGTAAAATAAAAACATAATTTGTTTAACTGCTATAGGATATTTCAGATGTTGTTTTAGGAAAAGCCTAACATTTCTGCTCAGTATGCATGCACATCATTTGAGATTCTCAGATAGTTATATAATGTGTTTGACAAATAATAAGTCGTGTGGTTGGCTAGGTTTTACCATTACATACATACTTCTGTAAGATTATAATGATCTTCATCAGGGAGTCAAACTCATTTTCACTATGAGCCACATCAGCATTATGGTTGCCCTCATGGGACTATGGAGACAAATCCTGTTGTGACTGTGGTCTACTTTTAACGAATTTAACATTTATATTGTATATCTATACCACACTACCATACCACAGACATGGCCAAATAATATAAAAGACATTGAAGCGTAATTAGTATTTGCCCATCTTTTCTATACTTTTGACATGGGATTATTTGTACACGTTTCTCAGCCCCATTTGTTAGAAACCCACCACGGTGGTGAGATGTAAGTTGCAGTTATACACATTTTATCTGTAACTAATGCAAATTTATTGTTTTGCAGTTCAAATTTTCAGTTAACATCCTAGTCTCTCTGAAATATGGGTAATAAAATAGATTCGTAGGTTTAGGTGCCAGAAAAGAAATAGCAAATAAAAAAATGCAGTCCAAAATATAGCAAGATCCCTATTATAGAATCGAAGTGATATTTACATTTTATTATAAAGGTATCATAGTATTGCCATTTCTATACCGTTTACTTTGCAGACAACAATTCTAAACAATGCATAAACTAATACTTCATTTGTATGGATATTCCAGTTTTAACAACATTCCAATTACCTTCTTAATGTTTTATATCGAGCCTGTCGGTCAGTCATTATGTTCTCCAGACTATCAATGAATTTCTTTAAATCTCTCAGCTGGCTGGATTTGTTTTTGTAGTTGCCGTGAGCCTCAGCATACTCCCTGTCAACAAACGATTATTGATATCAATGATTATGATATTATTAAATCTGCCCAGCAATAGAAAGAAATAATGTTCACCTAATGACTTGCTCTTGATTCCCATAGATGCTCTCGTGTGAGCTGATCTTTTGACGAAGACGTGTTATCTCAGCATCTATGCTCTTGGCACCTCGATCTGAGCGTTGTGGCTCAGGACAAATTTCTTTAGCTTTTTCTTCAATGAGCTAATAAACAAATATGGTCATGGTAAAAAGAAATAATGATCGACTATTTATGTTGATTGTTATGTGCGGGTAAGGAGGACTCTATGAGGCGAGATAACCACAAAAATTATAAGTTTATTTAAATAATAAAAACAAACAATAAACTTATAAAGACAGACACCACACATAAAACACTCCCTGTCCGGGAATCGAACCCGGGCCTCGGCAGTCGAGACGCCGTGTGCTACCCACTACACCA
>JAOUQU010000002.1:4388899-4403618 GCA_028566735.1 Ammoglanis amapaensis
ATATAATGAAATAAATTAAATGGTTATTGCACAACTATTGTTAACTGGGGTGTAGTTACTGAGAGCAGTGCTGATTGTACAGTCTAACTGCAACAGGGATAAAAGACCTGCGGTAACGCTCCTTAACACACTTCGGATGACGCAACTGGTAACTGAAGGTGCTGCCCAGTGCCACTAGGGTCTCATACATAGGGTGAGATTCGTTGTCCATCAGAGTTGCTAGCTTGTTCAGCATCCTTCTATCTCCACCACCTGCACCAGGTCTAGCTGACCTTCCTAATGAGTTTGTCCAGTTTATTCCTATCTGCACCCAGCAAACCACTCCATAAAATGCCACCACAGTGTCGAAAAAGGTCTTAAAGAGTGGGCCCTGTACTCCAAACGACCTTAGTCTCTTCAGCAGATACAGCCTGCTTTGTCCTTTTTTTCCCTTTTTTACATAATGTAAAGATATTAATATTAAAAACTGTCCAGAAATAAAGAGGGTGCACTTTATTTAACTTTTGTATTTTTTTTATTACATAATAAAAGGAAGAAAAGCTGTGGCCTTGTCATGCAATCAGACTAAAGGCATTATCCCAAACTTGGAAAATAAATCACAAAAATATATATGTACTAAACCAAATCAAAAGGACACTTTATACTCTCAAGCCTTATAGCAAAAATACATAATTACACAGCAAACAATGTAGCATACAACTGAACATACTTATTCATGCTGAAAAGAATTAAATTATGGAAACTTTTAAACACTTCATTGCAGAAAGACTTTTTCAACAAGACATTTAAGGCTACAGATACTTTAAAATCCTAAAATGGCACAACAAGACCATATTTCCGGCCCTGAGGACAATATAGAGAAACCTCATACAGATGATATGAGATCCTGTTCTAATATTGAGACACATGCAGATGGCTCAGGAGGTGTTCCATTTATACAATCCATTGACCAGAACCCAGCCTACACATGGAGAAAGACACCCACTGTCCTTTTCCCTGGCAAACAGTGTTTCCAATCAGATGCTGACTTTCTGACCGAAAGCCTACGCAAGAAAGAGCTGAAAGAAAAAAAGACAGGAAAATATGTTTGCCATTTCTGTGGGAGGGCATGTGCCAAACCCAGTGTGCTAAAAAAACACATACGTTCTCATACCGGTGAGCGACCATATCCTTGTGTACCTTGTGGTTTCTCGTTTAAAACTAAAAGTAATTTGTACAAACACAGAAAATCTCATACACATGCTATCAAAGCAGGGATGCTTCCACATGATAGGAGGCAAATTGGTTTTGATGAAGAATTAATTGCTGAAGATGGAGAAATGCCGTCTGATAATGATCAGAGTACTGATACAGATGAAGAGGTAATTAATATTCTGCCTACAAACAAAAGTATCACTATAAGTATGAAGGGACGAGAGGAAAATGTACAGGAGGATAGTAATAAACTCAAGCAGAAGATTCCAGGCATTACGTTTACTCCAAGTACGTCAATGATGGACAACGTGTCACTGTCAGAAAAAGTATCTTTATGGCAGTTTAGAGAACTAATGACACCTGCAGTCTCCCAGGAGGACCAGGAATTTGAGCCATCTACAGTCAAGCAAAGACTTGCGCTTAGGCTTTCAGAGAAAATTAGTCAGGATTCGGACCAATCTTTATCTCTTCCTAGTTCATACAGCAAAGGAAGCACTGACTCTGGCTACTTCTCTCGCTCTGAAAGTGCAGAACAGCAGTTCAGTCAATCCAATGCAGGTGTCAAGTCATACCAAGAAATTATGTTTGGGAAATGTTATAGACCAAACACCAAGCCAAGGCAATCAATCACTGTACAGACTTGCATGGTAGACACAAATGAGACTCCATCTAGTTTCATGATTAAACTGACTAAAGGAGCAGTACCTGGCAAAACTACATCCCATTTAACCAGGCACAAAAAAGACTTGGTCAGGTCAATAAAAATTGAATCGGAATCTTTTCAGGAAGAAGAGGATCAGGACATACCTCAACAGATTCAATTAAGTACAGATCTGTTAGAAACCCCATCAGAATTTAATTTACTTTTTCGAAGTAAGTCTCTCCCAAGCTCATGTGAATCCAGTGGGAGTGCATCACAGAATTTAAGAAGCAGTAGTTCTTTTGATGAAAGGATGACAAGTGAAGATGTCTCTTTTCGTAGCTCAGTTGGCATAAGGAAGCTTATGAGACAAGCTGCCTTTGAGCATTCTGCTCATGAAGGACATACTGAATCAGATAGCCATGCTCTGGTTTGTGGCCTAAAACCAGAACTAAAAGTGGACAGAGCTGATGAATTTAAATTTGGAATAGAGAATTGTCCAGAGTTCGAGTCATGTCACATGATGGAAAATGCCACTAGGAAACGTAGGAAAGGAAATAAAATCATGGAAGACGAAGATTTTCCGACCCAAAATAAACCTTCAGTCCTGCATGAGCTCTCAGGGGACCTTTATTCAAAGCAAGATATTCAGGATGCTACATATACTGACACAGAGAGAAGGACCGGCAGCAATGTTATTTCAGTAATTCAGCACACAAAATCATTAAGTAGGCCAAGTTCTGCTGAAAAGGCTCCTGAATTTGAGTCACAACAAATCAATAAAAGTAGCCTTTACCAATGTATAGAAAAGAAACACATTAAAGAAGAGCATACAGCTGACTTCTTTATGAACTATGGGAAATTGGAGAGTCAATGGATTGGAGGTAATGTACCTTATCAGAGGTCTCAGATGTCTAAACCATTGGGAGTTCCATTTGGCATCCAAGTTCCCGAGATAAGAGTTACTGAGGAACCTGACAAACCAGAAAAAATACAAAATGTGCACACTCGACCAAATGAAAAAAACAAGGAGGAATTTCAGTGGCCACAAAGGAGTGAAACATTGTCAAACTTTCCAGTTGAAAAGTTACCTCCTAAAAAGAAACGTTTGCGATTGGCTGAGCTGGAGTGTTCTTCTGGGGAATCCAGCTTTGAATCTGCTTGTACAAGTCTCTCCAGGAGTCCAAGTCAAGATAGCAACTTATCTTACAGCTCAAGTTTCTCTCAGTCACTTGACAGAGAGGAAAGTCTTAATGTGACACCCCACGCTAAATCAGATGAATTTGGTAGACCTTTGGAGTTGTTATCAGTACCTGGAGGCTCACTTAGTCAACAAAGAGAAATGAGGCGTTCTGCATCAGAACAGGTACCCTGTAACTTATCAATGGAATTACCAGAATTTAGAAGCAAGTCTTTCGACTATAGCATTCTTTCTTCATCCAGTCCTACTCAATGGGACACCAGTGTAAGCTCATTTGGATCTAGAGAACGAAGAAGAGCCTTTTTGGTCAGACAGGAATCCTTAAGCTTTGATCAAGAAACTTTGATATGTGATAAATCTCCAGATTCACTTGAAACAAGCAGAAAAGTGTCTTCACCAGACAAACTGTTATTGGAAGGGTGTGTTACTGGAATGGAGAAAATGAGGCATACCTTGATGCACGGATGTGTCTCTCCACAACAAAACATTTCTCCAGATTTATCTTGGATACCAGAGCAAATCTCTCAGCATAGACAGCCACTTTGCCCCAAAACTTTTCAGATTCACCACTCTCATGGTATGAAGTATAAAATAAAGAGAGAACCAGAGGAATTAAAATTAGTTGATGATCCTAAGATTGCTCCGACCGATGTGCCAAAAGATAATACACAAAATGTCAGTTGTGTTGTGTCCTCAGTAGCAGTTCTTTCACAAGCTCAGCCTGCTTTAGTAAATCAAAGCTTATGTGGGTTGTTTGTCCCAGTTAGAATTCACATGCAAGTACCATGCTTTGGAAACAGCACATACACAAGTATATCTCATATTCTGGATTTTTATAATACCTCAAACATAGCAACTGGCAACTCCCCCCGTCAAAATAGTACATCTATAAATAGGGTAGGCCCTGATCTACCTCGGACATCAGGACAACCCGGGGAATCATTGCACAACCCCCAAACATCACCTGCAAAACTTCAGACAGGCATACCCCTGTCCTTAACCTCTAGAACAATTTCAACTACAGAGGCACCCAGTGGTGGAGCTAGTAAACGAATGCTTTCTCCCACCAGCAGCATCGAACTCTTAATTGAATCCACACAGCAAAAACGAGTAAAAGATGAAAAAATGTATGGGCAAATCGTGGAGGAGCTTAGTGCGGTGGAATTAGGACATCCTGATCATGTAAAACGTGAACTGAAGAAAAAGAGTATGTCAATCAATTTACAAGATTTCACTTGTGCTGATGAGGAGGTTGAGATGGAAGACTCTGAGATATTGCCCAGTAGTATTTCAGAAGATAATTCATTGCCAATTCCTGTACATATCACCACCAGTCAGGTTGGTGGAATTTCTGTGTCGACATTACCCAGAGACCTTGCCAGTGCTTGGATGCTATCTCACTTTCTAGGTCTTCACACTACAACATGTGTGAGTTGGTGTTATCTCAATTCCACCAAGCCTAACAGTACCCTTACAGCCCCAAATGTTTCTGTTTATGCATCTTGGTTTGTGAAATGCCATAATTCAAACCCACCCAGTCTTAACACTGGAATAGCTCTTGGCCTACTCCGATCCAAACAGAAGAGACAGAATTCTACATATACAATTGCAGCCATGTGTCAACCTGGAATACTTGTTACGTCTGCCATGCTCAGCCAGAAACAGGACAAGGTTCGCTTTTTTTATTCCCTTGTGACAAATAACATTGTCAGTTTGTTAATATGATCATTGACAAATATATGTAAATAAATGTATATTTTAAATTTTACAGGTAATGGTGGAGGCTAGAGTGGACATAAGCTCTAAACCAAGAACGAAAGATATTAAACAGAGAAGTAAACCTTCAAGTAAAGAACATGATTTGTCTGTGAGGCAAACAGATCCCTCTCGGATTAAAATATTTGAAGGAGGGTATGTAGCATTCTTTTATCAAGTAAGCATTTTTAGAGGAATCATTTTAAAATAAGACTTATATTTTATGTCTCTTTGTTAATCAGATACAAGTCAAATGAGGACTATGTATATGTCAGGGGTCGTGGCCGAGGAAAGTATATTTGTGAAGAGTGTGGTATTCGTTGTAAGAAACCCAGCATGCTGAAAAAACATATACGTACCCACACAGACGTAAGGCCATACATTTGCAAGTGCTGTAATTTTGCCTTTAAAACTAAAGGTTGGTACATTATCATTGGTGTATATATTTGTAACTATCATTACATTTCAGCTGATTATATGAACATTTTGTTTTTGATAAAGGGAATCTCACTAAACATATGAAGTCAAAAGCTCACTTGAAAAAATGTCTTGAGCTTGGTGTTTCACCTATGCATATCGACAACACAGACTTTGCTGGTAATCTATTTAGCTTTTTAATATTCTATTGATATTTTACTATTTAAAATTCAAAGTGAAATGATCCATTACAGTTTCTCATTAAAAGCATCCTATTTGCCTGATCCTATTTTGATTCAGATCATGAAGATGCACAAAAATCTTCAGACAGCAGAATGGATGCAGCTACAGCAATTAAACATCAGTTCTCAGATGTAGATGACTCAGATGGGGATGAAGATGGAGATGAACCAGATGATGAGGAGGAGGATGAATATGATTATTTTACACCCAGAACCCAATCACGAAGCACAAGTCCACAGTTCTACACTGCAATCAAGCCATTTTCATCCATCAGCAAAAGTACTGATGATGATCAAACACTTGATCAGACAAGCACCTTAGTGGATACCTCTACATCACCACAACTACTCTCTCCCTGTTGGGACTTACCATATCAAAGGTATAGATCTCTAAAAGGGGATCTCTCACCACAGGGTCATCTGTCTCCAACAAGGGCTACATCCCCCTTAAGACCCATCTCACCAAGGAAAGACTTAAACATCAGAGGTGATCTTTCACCTGTTCGACAGCACTCGCCTTTTAGACCTATTTCACCAGGAACAGATGTGACTAGACATCGAGTGCCCTCCCCACGTGGTCAACACAAAGCTACAGCTGCATCCCCAGGCAGAGGCGGCTACCAGCATAAATCTTATTTGGATTCGACTTTTGGAATGAGGTGTGAATCTGCTCTCCTAAGAGAAAACATTGGAAAGCATCCCGAAATGGTATGTTCATTTTATAGCATAAAATCTATAATTAGATTATCCATACTACTGGGGCAAGCAAAATTAATAATCAACAATTTTTATTGCAGAATCGACTAGAAATCAGTGCACATGACGTACACAGTAGTAATAATTCATCCATGGTCTCTCACCAAAGCATCTTTAGCCACTTGCCTTTGCACTCTCAAAGCCAGATACAAACTCCTATCCCTATGGTCCCTATTGGAGGGCTACGGATGCCCTTTGTATTACCATCTTGTGCTCCTTCAAAGAGGAACTCTTCATCATTACCACAAGGGGACATATCAGAGAGAGCTAATTTCAGCCAGGCCTCAGATGCTATTCTAGAACCTAGAATAAGCAACCCATCACCCCAGAGAAATGCGCTGCAGGTCTCTTCCACTGGTCTTGCCAGCAAGGAGAAGAAACAAGAAGAAAGTGTCCAGATATGTGCACAGGCTATCGCCTCCCTTAAGATAACTTCAGAAGAAACCACCGACAAACTCCCAAAAAGCTGATTTGTTTCTGTTGATTAATTCAAGTTTAAAATAAGCTGTAACATTAAGGTGGTTTCATCAGTGTGCTTTTGATAAGGTGCAATATTTTACAAAAAAGGAGTATAATTTATGCACATAATTATGCATACAAATGCACATATTTTAATCATTGCAGATATTTCTATTAGCCCAATTTGTTGTGTGCATGCATATACAGCCATACATAATGTACAGTTATAAGCATAAACTAATTGCGATCAGACAGACTTTCATTCAAGTCATATTAGACAAAACAATCCAGGTGATTCCAAAGGGCTGACATTTCTTCACACAAATGTAAATACACAGTCCATGAATATAAAACAATAAACAATGATTTATTCAGACTTTAAATTTTGAATTACAAAGTTATTTATTTACCATATAAAAGCACTTTTAATTTTTACATTTAGTGCATTAACCCATATATTGCTGTGATTATGTATAAAATCATGACCATGCGATCTGCTTGTGCCTTTTTAGAATTGTTTGCCTATGCCTCAGTGGGACAGAGTTGTCTGATGTATCGTTAAAGCAGTAAATATAGTGTTAAACTGATCTTTGAAAGTACTGTTGATGCTTCTGAAATTGCACTTGATCTACATGATACGGTTTGCATACTGAATACTAGCAGAGCTAGAAATTGCTTGGTATATGGTTTTTGTGATTGCTAGTGCACTTTTCCTCTTGTTTAATCTTTGTACTTTTCAGCACTTATGCAACAGATACATCTCTAGATGTTGTTTATGTACTTTTATCTTATGTATTACTGCTACGATAACCTAATGTAACTTGTAAATGTTATGCAGTTAAATGACTCATGTAAAGCACTTTTTACTAAAGTAATTGACAAATGCTGTGCAGTTTATAATTGGGCTCAATTGGGGTCAATGTATAATTGATTTGATTGAATGGCACAACATTCCAGCCACTGTTAAGTCAATTATACGCACATCATAGTGTTGGGTGGTAAAGAATTACATATTAACTAGATCATGTCTTCAGGTTAGCAAATTTCAGGGTACATAAAATGTAATTATGTATTCAGCTACTAAAAGTGTTGATGTTTAGATTAGTTTATTTTTACATGTGTAAATTAATGAGACCTCTTATCCAAACATCTCACAATTACATAGAGTAAAACAATAATGTTCAATTAATCATGTATGTTTACATATTTTGGACATCTACCATTATCACTATCATAAATGCCTGTTATGTTGTTAGGTTAAACATTCTGTGTGTAATTATATTTTTCAATTTAGACATATTCTTGTTAAGTATTTTGAGACCCATTGACATCCCTTTTAAATTATGTATTAAACTTTAAAAAATGTCTTGTAGATAAATTTAAATTCAGGTTTTTTTTAAACAAAATTACTATTTATAATTAGTGCCTGATTACATTTTCTGTTTTCTGCCCAACACATACACGCACACATAATCATGTACTGTAATTATTTTTGTGTCCTGTGTGACACAAACACTGATGTCATTACTGATTTTTATTGACATCAAATAAGGTAGTTGTGTTTGACTGTATACATTTGTATGGTAAATTTGTTTTGAAATGTCTAAAAATAAAGCATTGTACTAGAATATAATTTAGTATATTTTGGAACAATATCAAAGTACTGTTCCATTTCAGTGTTTTCTTAATATAGCCTATAACTGAAGTTTATATTTACTCTTTGAGTGTTTGAAACTATGCTCATGGTAAAGTTAGTTATATTGAATATATTAATGTAATGTTTACATTATACCTAATATGGAATTTCTTTAAAGTCAAAGTATTTATTGCATTTGATATATCCCAGAATCTGGTATATTTTACGTGCTTTTCATTTACAAATACTTTGACTTCTTTATTGCCCATAATGGCAGCTGATTTTTTTCTGATACTGTATTTTGTCCCTTACAAGATGTCCACTAGGTACAATACACTTCTATTATAATACTTTGTCAGCAATGTTCTTACCTCAAATTCAATATAAATAAAAATGAATACAGAAAATTGAGCATCATTTTTTTCAGTATTATACCATTTTTAATTGGTGGTAATTTCAAAATGTATTTCATTGACTTTGAGTTTTATCACAGTATTAACCAAATGTACCAGCCTTTGTCTGGCATTGTATCAAATGTACCAAGCCTTATTGTCTGCATTCATGCATGCAATAAATGCATTTCACAACAGTTAGGATAGTAATGCATGTACCACTTTATAATGTTCTCACAAGATTTAAGACGTTGTGGCGCAATACCTTCCTGATAACACACATTAAAGTGTGCAACAGTTCTGGATTGTCATCTCTTTTCCTTCAAAACATCTGATCACATTCTGTTGGGACCAGGTCAGTACACGATGTCATGCCTTTGTAACGTGTAAAATGCCAAAAAAAAGTCTTAAAGGCAAAATATGTTATCTTTAAATCTCGATGTACTTTTCTACATAAATGCTTCAATAACTGAAGTGCATCAAAAAAAATACAATTGTTAGTTTACAGTAGTCTAATAATAGTATAACAATTAATGAAAGTGTGAACAGTTAATGTTAAGGATTAATGGATGTTACATTAATAATAATGTTATTACACTATTGACTTCACTGAGCCTGTAGTCAGAGCCCTAACTGTTGAAGTGGTTTGACTGTTGGTTGTTCCATAATAGGGTCCTACCAGACTATTTTGAGGTCTGCCCATCACAGCTGCAGTAGCAGGCACTCAGAGTCTTCCTCCACTCCTCTTCTGATTCAGTCACTGCTACTGCTGGTAAGTACTACTGAAATCTTCTTTTAAATTTAGCAATCTAAATACCGAAAAATGATGTCAGCATTCTAAATACACAGTTTTTGTTGTGTATTCATGTGTAACGATTATTTTATTTCAATCATGAATATGAAAAAAAGCGTGTGCGCATAGGTCTCTCGCATGCTTGTCCAAATGGATTATATATGATTTAAGATGCAACAAGGTTTATGTAAATACACAAAGTTTGTATGTAATAGACGGAAAAATGTGCCATTTTAACTTGACCTAGTTCACTTAAAGAGTTACTAGCAATGTTACAAGTTAACACATCACATTTGACTAACACAAAATGCAATTGATTAAAATTGTTAATGATGGAACATATAAGAGGGGCTTAATTGTTCTGAAAAGAAAGTTGCTTTAGATTACAAAATGATTTTGCTATGTGACGGGGCTCCCAAAATAGACAGCTGGCCTAGAACAGGTGCCATGTGCTATGCTTGTGACGGCAGGGGGTGACCAAGGGGTGATAAGCTTGGGCAAACAGACTAATTTTAACCAGATGAACAGTAAGGATATAAGCAGTGAAGTTTCAAGGGTAAACAACCTCAAAATCAAGCAATTTAAATATCTCAAATATGGATGAGAAACCTTCACTGCTTCAATTATATATTTTAAGTTCATTGACAAAATAGATGTTTGATGAACAAGTTCTGGTATTGTTGTACTCAGTTAACACCTAAACACACATCAAATGGTGCATTTTTAAAGCGAAATTACATTCCCCAGTAAATGGATAAGCCTTAGATGGCTTAATGGTCTACCAGGGATATCTCTGCCTTGCATTCATATCAGTAATTCATTACATATTCTTTTTTTAGTTACATTATAAGAATGGAGAGCTGTTGCCATCCTACAGAGGTCCAGACATCGATCAGTGACTCCAGTTTGGATGCCATACCAGACCTCACTGAAGACTTGAGTCAACAACTGGAGGACATTATCAGCTCTTACCATGCAGCCGAAAATCCAACTGAAAGTGAGGAGCAGGAGGAAGCGTCAGTTATGGATGTAAAAGAGGCTGGAAAAATTAAGAATCCCAAAGCTGAAAAGAAAATGCTCAAGGGCCTTGGTAAGAGATCTGCTTCTACTACTTCTATAGAAATATATTTTTAGAAGTATTGTCTCTCA
Source organism: Ammoglanis amapaensis (assembly GCA_028566735.1). Classification (NCBI taxonomy): domain Eukaryota; kingdom Metazoa; phylum Chordata; class Actinopteri; order Siluriformes; family Trichomycteridae; genus Ammoglanis; species Ammoglanis amapaensis. The sequence goes on from JAOUQU010000002.1 coordinate 4,399,534, forward strand.
TGAGCGTATTATCACATTTATCCAATTACATTACAGAATTAATTTCTACAATTTATGTCACTGTAGGAAAGGAGGCCATGCTTCTAATGCAAGGCCTTAACAAGCTAGGTACTCCAGAGCAGAAATTGGAAGCCCTAATCAAGAAACATGCAGAGCTGGTAAGCACAACCTTATGGTTTTGGTGCTCATAGAAAATGAAATATTTTGAGACTAACAAAGGGTATTAAAGCGAAATTATTATATATGTACATGCATATATATTTATAGATAGAGGAGTACCGCTCCGATCAGAAGCAGTTGAAGATGCTACAGAAAAAGCTACTACTGCTGTTGAAGGAAAAAGATCAGCTTCAGAGTGAGCATAGTCGAGCAGTGCTGGCCCGCAGTAAGCTTGAAAGCCTTTGTCGAGAGCTGCAAAGACACAACAAGACTCTCAAGGTGTGACAAGATTTAATAAGATGTTTGGGGTTTTGTTTAAGATGAACCAATATATATTTATCCAAGCCTCTTTCTCAGGAGGAAACTCTTCAACGATGCCGTGAGGATGAACTCAAAAGAAAGGAGATCACCACTCACTTCCAGAACACTCTCACAGATATCCAGGCTCAGATTGAAGAGCATAGTAACCGCAACAACAAACTCTGCCAGGAGAACAGTGACCTAGCTGAAAAGCTCAAAGGCTTTATTGCCAAATATGACCAGCGAGAAGCGGTATGAGCCTCTTATAATAAAAATTTAAAAGATCTATAGATCAAAATTGTTTACAATTTAGTTAACTGTGCTACATGCACCCCACTACACAGTACAAGTTAGAACAGTAATAATGGTGAGTGTTGGGATAATGGCACACAATTTTATTTTTCATTTTATTTTGCTTAAATACTGAGCTTGGTGAGTGAAGATTCACGAATGCTTATTATACATACAACCTTTTGTTTTTGTGAATCATTGTCAAAGCACTCCTAGGCAAATGACAAGACTGGAGCTTTGTATAAATGAGGATGTTCTTGTTAATTTAACTCTTTTAGGGAATGTATTTGAAATTTTAATTGTCCTTGTGTCAATGGCTATGAATATCATACGTAATTGATGTTTAAAATGTCTTAAATTAATGGTTACACCTTACACATCTTAGGAATATGTAGGGGAAATGTTTAACCTACCTAAAACACTGGAAAGTTCGTCATTCTACTTGACCCAAACTTACCTTATTGTTATAGAATCTCGAGAAAGTGTTCAAGCACAGAGACTTACAGCAGAAGTTACTAGAAACAAAACTTGCTCAGGTCAATTTAATGTTAAAAGATGCTGAGGAGAAGCACAAACTGGAAAGAGCCTACGTGAGTCACATGATATGTTTTAATTTACAATACATTTCAGTCTTGCTATTTAAATCTAAACCATTTATGAATTTTCTTGTTGATCAGTTACTGAAGCAAACAGCCGAAGCCAAGATGGAAGTGACCGTTATGAAGGAGCAAGAAAATGACATGAAGACCCAAGTAAATGCAATCATAAATGTGTTTATTTCTTAAATAATGTAGCCATGTTCATAACCTTAACACTTACAATAGAATGGTCTGTAGCTTGCAGTATATTCAGAGAAATTTGATGAATTTAGAGGCGTTGTGTCAAAGAGCAATGGGGTGTATGCCAGCTTCAAACAAGACATTGACAAAGTAAGTGCATCAATTTACATTCGTTTATATTCCAAATGATGTCAAAGTGATGTATCAGTAAATAATTGCATTAAGTTATGATTTACTACAATGCCAATGTGTGTAACCTGGCTTCCTAATCAGCTCATTTATAAAAATGTTCTTAATGCATTTTGGGGTTGGCAGGTTAAGGATATCCAAATGAATAGGCAGAACACACTTCTAAAAAGTGTGTATGGTACTACCATTTTTTTGCATTTCATAAAGTAAAATTAATCTTTTATTTTTTTGTTTATTTTGTACTTATTTGCAGATGGCAAAGAAAATGAAGAAGCTAGAAAAGGAGGCCAATTCTTGGAAATCACGCTATGAAGGCTGCAATAAAGCGCTATTTGAAATGGTTGCAGATGTAAGAAACTTTAATCTAGTGTTAAAAATCGAGATCCATTTATATCACTTGTATGAAGCCTATGATTTGTAATTATGCTTTCATTGCTATTGTATTGTTCCCAATTGTTGTAGAAAGCAGTAAAGGAAAAAGAGTTTGAGCTTTTTACTCTGAAGATGCAAAAGCTGGAAAGCCTGTGCAGGGCACTGCAAGATGAAAGAAAGAGTCTCTTTCAAAAGCTTCAGGAGAAACAGGAACCAACCGCTGTAGAGGACAACCATAATGCAACTGTGGTGCAGTCTGAAGATGAAATACCTGTGACCCAAGCAGAAGAAACCAAAGAGCCCAAAGCGAGTGTAACACCTATTACAAAAGAGATAGCAACTCTGAAAGCAGAGAAATCTAGGCTTGAAGAGATAGCAACATGTTTTAAAATCTCTCACATCAGTGAACAGATAGTTCTCCCTGATGAATCTAGTGAAGTTTCGCAGCAGTTTGACAGCACAGACTCTGTACAGAATCTCATCGAACCTACAGAGGTTAGCACTGATCTGGAGTTTCACCTCGATGAGCTCACCATCCCAACAAAAACAATGTCTGATGAATGTCAAGAGATGAGAAACAAAGAAATGGAAACAGTTGACTAAACATTATTTATGTTTGAGTTTAACGAATGAACGTGCTGCTTTTCTTTTAAGTTCATTAATGCTATGTATTTGGAATACAAATATAAATATCAAATATGAAATGTATTTATATTCAGTAAGATTAGCAGTTTTTTAATCCATTCATTAATGATTATTGCTATACTAGTATTACATTTATAGATACATACAGTAGCCAACATTGTTGTAGAATTTACTTACGTGCATAGTAATTAATTAAGTAATTAGTTTACAGTAATTTACTGCCTGCAAAAAATTGATACTGTACATTCTGACCTAGACTAGAAAAAATACTTTGACGATAGAAATTATTCTCAGGCCCCATTGATGAGTGTTCAAGTAAACAAGCCCCATCCCAACTTTTTAGAATTTGCTTCAAATGTAACCTGGGAATATAAATACAAAACACAAAACATAAGGTGTTCCTTCACCCTATGAACTGCAGACAAAGACCATCCTCTCTTTAGTGTAACAAAACTCGGATGCAATAACAACATAAGTATATATTAATTTTAAGATGGTTTTTAATATATAAATAATCAAATCTGATTAAGAAAATGTCAACAATACATTCAATGGATAGTTTGATGGACGTCACATAGAAATCTATTTCAAATACATTTTAAAACTTATTTTGTTGATAGAATTGCACTACAATTTGTTCCTGCTCTCTGGTTTCAATAGAACCATGGCGTATCCTTCGTATTTCATTAATGGCATCAATTCCAGAGATTTTTTTGCTTTTTACCAAGTAACAGGCAAGCATAGTCCCAGTTCTTCCAAAGCCATGCATACAGTGTACTGCAACAGCCTGGAGCAAAAAAAATCACAAATAAATATAATACAAGAAATGAAAAAATGGTAATGGCATTTTGATAGATGGTTTTTACCTCTCCTTTTGAGTTTGCTCCCTCTACTATGGACAAGAAGCGCTTGATTTGATCAAAGGTTGGCGCACAGAAATCATGGATTCTGATGTGATGCAGAGTCAAATCTGGACAAGTGTCACAGTAAGGTGGTTTTCTCTCTGACAATGTGATTAAGTGTTTAATTCCACTGTTTAATAGATATTGATAGTGGGCTGTCATTCTTGGCATTGCCAGTCCAGCTAGTTTTTGCGGTTCAACCCAGGAGAAGTTAGGAGGTGGAGCTGCTGCCATAGCTGACCTGAAAACCTGAATTCATAAGGTAATGTTATTACATACTGCGATACCTAGAGCAGGGGTCACCAACGTGAAAAGACCGAAAAACATCCCGGGGCCCTGTTCTAAAAATAGCTGCATATTTTGCATATTATTATTTATTTGTTTTCTACCTTGTTAAATTATTGTTGAAAATTATTGTGAGAAATCATTTACATGATCAGCATCTTCA
>JAOUQU010000002.1:4433953-4451322 GCA_028566735.1 Ammoglanis amapaensis
GAATAACTATAATAGCACCAACACATCTGTTGATTTAATAACAATAAAAAAACATTTCAAAAAGCAATAAACATGTTAGTTGTTAAGAATATACGTGCATTCATTCAAAATTTTAGTAGCAAAATAATTGCGAGTAATTAATTACAGACCCTGTAATTAACTCGATTAAAATTTTTAATCGAGTCCCACCACTAATAAAAATATAAGTTTTTTATTGATGTTTTTTGTATTGGAAGATTTACTTTGCACACTTAAAACAAAATAGAGGTTTAACTTGTTTACTGTAAATACATTGTTTTGTCTGTTGATGTTACTTTAAAATAACTATGACGCATTTATACAACACTCTGTATTTAAAAGCTGGAATTAATTAGAGAATTTCGTAAGTTTGCACCCCCATAAGATTAAAAACAATAGCCAGAATGACACTGTTATGTAATTTCACACTGTGATTACTGTAAACTATTTACAAAATATTGTAATGATAGTGGGTATGTTACACACAGTTTTGCTTATGGGATGATGAACCTCTAAGACTTGGACTAGCCATGACTTTCCTGTTTCAACATGACTACATGTCTAAAAAGACATTAATAAAGTCTTGGTTTAAATAAACTCCACTGGCCTGCACATCCACTGAAACTGAACATCATGAGCAGGAACATCAATCAATTTCCTGACCAACATTAGTGCCAAGCCAAATACTTCATATATTTTTCACCAACGTACAGAATCGGTCAAATATTAAACACATCTTTCCATTAAATAGAATACTTTACTCAAACCTTTTGGCAGCACCAATTCCCATGATTGCATTATTTGCAATTTAGTAAGTACAATCTTAAGTGGAAGAATTATGACACATTGACAACATGCCAAAATCTGTACATTGCGACTGGAGTCCAATATAACTACAAATCAGTTATTCAAATAGGCACAAAGTTTTCAATGGTTTTGCAGACTGTTTTATGGTTTGTTATTTTCAGGTAAAATGGGCAGACCTACATAAATCTTCAATATCCGTATTGATGAACAATTCTGAGTCATTACACTGTTCAAAGAAGCATGGATACCTTCACATAGTTTGTTTATGTACCAAAATTATGTGTATTGATGGAACATTCTATTGGAATTGATCAGGTTTTTATAATGATGACTAAACATATATAACTGGCTGTGACTCCAAAAGGTTAAGAAACGATCACACACAACTTAGCATACCTAAACATGTTTATCATAATAATCATAATCTTGAGTACCTTGAGCCACCAGGTTAGATTGAAAGTGGTCTGATTTTTCAAGGGTTCGAAAATGAACCCTCTTGCTGGCCTGGCTGTCCCCATGTAGTCCGATGGACTGCACCTGAATAATGTAGTCCGTGTTTTCATCTAGATCCCACAGCACACATGCTCGACTAGTGGTGTTAATTTCCCTGATGAAACGCTGCATCAAGCCATCCTGCCTCTATAAGGAACATGACAAGAAACCAGCATGTACCCACATCCACACATTACACACGGCATGCAGAAATATAGTCTTAGAGTTACTGAAAAGTAATGTAAAGTTATTTGGGGCATGATGCACATAATGAGTTCCCTTTGAGCTTTAAATATTTTTAATAACAATGTTGGACCTGCTGAGAGATGGCATAGCCGATTACAGTCTCTCCCTCTGGAACGCTCCATGACACGGTAGCTGAGTGCGCTCTCAGGTGAATGACAGAAACATTGACAGGAGCAGCAGGACGATCTGTAGAGGGAATTAATATAAATCATTTCTCAGGATCACTAAACACAATCATTTAAATATAAAAAGACATATAATATAATCTAAAAGCTTAAAAACTAAACAAGCTTTAAATAATATCGAAAACAACCCCCCCAAAATAATTGTCAAATTAAACTGATGTTTTTATAAAATTGCCATATTTCTTACACACCAGTGCCCTAGAACTTTTTTACATTATTGGTACATAATACTAGTCTAATAGTCATGTTTACGTGTGGTGAAAATGAATAGCAACATTACACTCTGGTCAATGCTTTACTGTTCCAACTGTTTTGGAATGTGTTGTGAGCCTGACTAGCAAGAAAGGAGGTTTATATCCATTCATCCATCCATCGACCACTTAATCCTATTTAGAGTCACGTTGGGACACACACTTGGCAAATACACCTGAACAGGTTGTATAGATAAGGAGGTTTATTAATAAATAAAATTTGACCAAACAAAACATGAAATGAGCAATAATGCATTCTACAATCAAACGAATCTAAGTAAAAGTATAAAACTCACTGCTTAGTCTATTCTGATTTGGAGTTGAACAATAATGCCAATTGTCAGATCCAAGGAATATTAAAAACATATATAAAATCTGATTAGCCGATTACTGCAACTGCTTAACTGCATTACAGAGCAAAACATCAGTAAATGTTACACTATATACACTATGTCCTGTACTTAAAAACTATTGGCGAAATGTTGGCATCGTTCCTCAAAACACTTTAAGCAAATTACGATGGTTTCACACCAGCCAAATAATACATCACTGCGTTTCAAATTCAAGACTCAAATGAAAGCCAAAAGAGTCTAATTTATAACAGAAATCAAGTGTAATTGCACCTAGTCACTAATGTACAGCTGAATAAAGCTAAACACAGTGTCGAAAAGCCTTTTCACGTAAAAAAACATATTACTAAATATGTATTGAATAATAATAATAATAATTCAGAAAAGCCCTTTCTGACACACAATAAACACAATGGAAACTTGACATACAATTAGTTTACCATATCAACATTTAACAAACAATTTATTTTGACTTAACATATGAACAAATTTTGAGTTATGACCCAAATTATAATGCAAGCAAAATACATGACATCGCAAGCCTAGACTGCTTTCTACACATGCAGCATAATGGGATGAATAATTGAGTGATTTTAATTTTTTGGTAAATTACAATTTATGTTTTAGTTCTATAAAGGTGTCACTGCCAGCTTAAGTTATCCGTCATGCTAGCACTTTGTTTCTAGTTTGAATGGCAGAATGCTAACTGTGTTAGCTCATTAAGTGTTTAGGTAATGTCAGACTACTGTCCTCTGCACTTAGATAAATCCTGATGAAGGCAGTAAGAGAGCAAGGCAGATAATGGTCTTAAAATACAGCTAATATAAACATACATTTGGTGTTTTTCCAGTGGGGTACAAGCCAGGACTTTTACCCTGCTATAAAGTCAAAGGAATTGTCTGAAATCTCTAAAAATCAATTAAATTAAGATAGCACTTTATTGATCACAAAAGAAAAGGCAGTTTATTTGTTTTTGTGCCAACATCAGGGCACGGAAATAAAGCAGTATCTGGTTATTTGAGTGACAATGGTGCCCCAAATTGTTTTGAAATAGATTTGGTATAATCTTAAACTTTCCTTGGGTTGTCCTTTTAGCCAAATTAGACTTCTTGGCAAAACGGCACAACTGGCAAAAAGGCTAAATTAATTCGGGAGTCATGCAAACATTGGAGTTGGACAAAACTGTTGGATGAACAATCATTTGTTTTGTTTGCAAAAAAAAACAGTTTAACAGTTGACCGTTTAACACAAAAATGACCCAAATCAGACGATCAAAACAACACCTGAGGGACATTAGAACTTTTAAAATGTCTTTGATTGGTTAAAAATGCAGAAATACAAAATGCATTCATATAATTTTAATGTACTGCATGATTACTGGATCTTGAACATGAAGTATATAGCTCTTTAATCTTCCCACATATAACATTTAGCAACTGCTTAGAAGGCATTTGTGCTTTCAGCTCATGGTAATAAGCACTTCAAGGCCAGTTATAATGTCACCGTTGCAGTTGTGATGTCTTGCATGACTTTGCCCTAGAAGCTTTTAAATGAGCTCAAGCTATCCATAAGAATATATGTGTGTGTGTTTATTATTTCACACTGTTTCCTTTCCCAGAAATGAAATGAATTATCCACAAAGATCCTTGGTGGGTGCTGTTCTTCATATTACCAAGGATGAAAACATTTGTTTCCATTTGAATATTCAGTTTGGTTATAGGTCGTGACTGATTAGTACACAAACCTGCAACTATACTGTGGCATACTTTGGCCTTAAATATAGTATATTTTATGAAATACATATAATATAAGTCAGTTATTTTCTATTTTAATTCTACTAAATAGACGCCATTTGTCCTTATTAATGTTACAATCAGTAATAACAGTCCTCTTGTCTTCCAGGAAAGAAACTTCGCTTGATGTCCATCTGATCAGTGTGCTGCAGGTCTTTGTCTGTTATTGGCAGTACTTGGCAATCCTTTAGTACAATACTAATCTGATCTTCACTGATAACCATCCATTTATCCAGGACAAATTCAGTATCTCCAATTCATCTCACTGGAAGTCTTGGTACTGTGGGAGAAAACTATAGTACGTGGAGAAAACCCACAACTACTTCTTGCTATGACGCTTTACTGATATGTATGTTAATAATCTACATAATGAATGTCAGAAAAACATATTTCGATAGCATGAATGGGGAACAAATACTGAACTAACAATATTTGATATCAGGCTGGCATATCACAAGTAGTAGTGGGTTGCCAATGAATCACCTCAATATTACCTTCCAACCAACACCCTTGAGTATTGTTAGAGTAAGAAAATATTGAATTAGTACGTCCCTAATTTACAGATGTTAGGTCAGTTCTCCAAGATCTGCAATAAATCAAACTAACGACTTAGGAGCAAACTCAATTTTGCTAATGCCTGCATTCAATTTAATCTTCTGACCCAATAAAGCTTCAGGAATACACACTCTGCATCTAGAACAAGACCCTTAGTGCAGGGTATAAATCAAGCCCGGTTAAAAGCTTGCAAAACTCTGAAGTGATGATGATGATGACGATGATGATGAAGAAGAGATTTCAGATGATGCTTTCACTTACTTGCTTGGCTGAGGCAAATGTGGCAGCAGGATAGAAGCAGGAGCAGGACAGAAGCAGTCAGAAAAACACTCATATCTTCATTCAGTAGCTCAAAACCATCAAATGTAGACTTGAGCTCGTCGACTGGGGCAATCGTCAAACTTTAAACCGCTATACGGTAATCACAATAAACCCGAATTAGTGCAAACTTATCTCACCACGACTCACCCGCACATCACCATCACCGCAGCATCGCGATCCAGCTAAAACAACGATTTCATCTTAATTCCGTTTGAAATTTAGAGAGCTTAGAACATCCCGAATGCAAACACAGATCAGCATTTCAAATTCAGCACTGCACGTCTCACAGGCACGTTTAATAATTCAATGGAGGAAAAAAAAACTCACCCAGGTAAGCAAACAAGCATGATAAATCTTACCCATCTAACAGCCCCATATCTGTATTTTTATTCAATAAAAGAAGCGAAACATTTCCAGAGATGATTAAATGGCGTCCAGCTTGCACACCGTCATCTTAGCGTCCTCACATTGTCTTTGTGCTGTAAGAATACCAATAAATCCCAGCTAGTGATGCTGCGACACACGCGCATGACCTACAGGTGGTGGTGGGCTGTCGATGCGCTCGCGCTTTCTGAATAGTGATGGGCATCGGGAATCACTTTACTGAGTCGGTTGTTAAACGATTCCGTTAACCCTTTAGAGTCAAAGCTAATCCTGGACGTTGAATAATATCCTCGGTTTCAGTCAATTTTATCACTTGTTATTAATCTTTCTCGAATCATAACGTAAATACAATATACTATGTAGACATAATATATCAAAAACCACCAAAAAGTCAATTCAAACTTGAAGCAAAGCAAAAAAAAAAACTCGAAACAAACCCTGCTAAAAAAATCCAGCTAAAGTACAGCTGGTCAAAACACACTTTGTGCTAGTTAGCTATTTCGTGTTAACTAACTCTTGACCAGTATTGGGTATTTTATTTCTTGATAAACCAGCTGGTCTAGAGCTGAATCTTTACCAGGAAATAAATCAATTTGAATAAAAATGTGAGATTTGCATTGTTATTATGATCATTTCACATTATATTAGACTTTATTGTTTTGTATCTGCTTTGCTTCTGATTAAGTGTTCTTATATATCCTTATTTGCCATGACCCTTTTGAAAGTTTCCCTCAAGACCAGATAGTTTATCAATAAAATAAAACACCCAATGCTGGTCAAAAGTTAGTTAACAAGAAATGGCCAACCAACATAAGGTGTTTTGACCGGCTGGTTTTTAGCTGGATTTTTTTTAGCAGGATAGTAAACAAACCATTTCTTGATCAATATATTTTTCATTTAACATGTATCCATGCATCCATGATCTAGTTTTACCACTTTGCAAGTAGGTGCCTCGGAAAATACTTCAGGTAGTTTTACATGGTGTCATTTTACTCAAATAAAACTGGCACAGCAATTCCTTGTGTAATGCAGCAGACTGCAACCTGTTCTACAGTGCAATTAATTTTATTGCATGTAACAAAGTCCATTCCAAACCTCGCTTTCGCTGAGTCTTTCTCTAGATTTTATGAAAGTGTAACTAGACGAATACAAGAACAGATTACGTGTGCATGGCATTCACAGATATGAAACAAGGACAACTAAGTGGACACAATACTGACATTATAGAAAACATGCAACATTGGGAAGTAAGATTTAAATGTAAACATACACATGCAATAGGAAATTAAACCACTATTACATCTTAGCAGCTTTTGTGGTAGTTAAACTTGAAATAAAAAGATTTTCTTGAAGAAAATTTGTTTTTCTTTCTTGTAACAGGAACCGGGTTATGATGTTTTTTTACCTATGACAGAGAAATCTAACGCAATTACCAAAAGCATTGATAAAGCAAACCCAGAAGAAATTGTTCAAATGTTGCAAAAATGTGATGCAGAGATTTTTGATCAGATGTTACATACTGATTTAATGCTTCAGGTTTGTGTTTAGACCATGTTTAGCATATTTAATTATGTTGTTCTCTACGTGTTGAACATAACACATTAAACTGTTTGTGTAAACAGAAACTGAACAGCTCTTCTGTGATCCAGACATTGGTGGACGTGTCCAAGAAAGTGGAAATGATACTTAGAGTATGTATAATCAAAGTTATCTAAATTTAAAAATTCTAAATACTAAATAATTTTAGTGTATGTGTAAGTTAACAATCATTTATTAAATTCATCTATGCTGTTATGATGCATCAGAAATAGTAAAAAAAGTTGAAACATTTACATGTCCTGTTTCAACAGCACCCAGAAGACAGTTTGATTGTTTTAAGTGGCTGCGGAAGTTCAGGGCGTTTTGCTTTTCTTTTGGCGGTAATATTTTTTTCTTAAATGGCAAAATGTATAAATGTTTGATTAAAATATAATGCTTTACTTCACACAAAGCAAAAATCTAATGAAAATAAAGTAAACATTTCCTTGTTTTTTGTACAATAAACTGCGAGTCATTGCTAATTTGTTGCTGCTGTAAATGATCCGCCCAAAGTGTTGAGAAGTAACTATAACTAAAATTTTAAATGCATAATTAGTGCTCATCAAATGTCCAAAAGTGTCCATAATAGTTACTATTTTCATTTTTCATGTTCATTTTGACCAATTATTTTTTAAGCACTGCATCAAAAGAAAAGCCAGATGCAATGCTCTTATTTATTTTCCTTTGGGACATAGATTGATAAATACATTCAGTAAAAGTAATTTGTTTAAATTTACAACTATTAGCATATGCTTTCATTCAAAGTGACTTACAATTATCAGTGAACATGATTTTGATTAACTGAGGGTTAGAGGCCTTGCTTAGGGGCTTAGCAGTGGCAGTGTTGGGGCTTAAATCAGTAACCTTCTGATGACTAAACCTGTACCTTAACCACTGATCTATCACTGTCCCCTAATTCAATATGTAAAATATGAATATGTATATTTTGTCTGGCCTTTACCATTACAGTGTTTAATTTAACCATCACAGCCTTTACTTTTATTTTAGTGTTTAATTGTTTAAAGTAGTTATATAATATAGAAATGTCTCATCATTCAAAAATTGTATTATGAATTGACCTTTTAGAAAGTTTTTAACTTAAAACAATTAAAGCAAAATAAAAGAAATTTAAAATTATTTACAATCCACAGGGGAACAAATTGAAATCTTAAAGCATCTTCCATAAAGCACTGTAAAATGTGGGCACATCCTTAAAAACATAATTATCACAGATACAATTAAAATAAAATTATTGTTATTGTTTCTATTATTTGAAAGTAATCACAGACTCTTGCTAAATATTAATTTGATTTCTTTAGACTGGTTTATTGTATAAATTTTTTTGTTTAAGTAATTTTTTTTCTTTTCTGTGATGATGGGCGTTAGATGTCATTTAATAGATGGCTTGCATCTCAACACCAAACCCAAATCTATTCCTACATCATCGCTGGTGGTGACAAGTGAGTAAACCCGAACCATTGAATTATTGTATTGGCAAAGTATAGAATGTGGCACCCTCATTCACTTGTTAATTTAAGGGCCCTGCTGACATCACAAGAAGCTCCAGAGGACAATCCCTTGCTTGGAGCACAGGCATTGGACAAGGTGAAAGATGGAAAAAAAGAACAAGTGCATGCTTTGTTCTCCAGTGTATCATTATTACACCTACACCGTGTTGATTAAGTGTGAGAAATATGTAGCTGAGTCATTATATATTTAGTTTAATATTTGTTTTTGCACTAAAATCACAGGTTTGCACTGGAAAGAAGCACGTCCTCTTCATTGGAATATCATGTGGCTTGTCTGTAGGAATATTTCTATTGATATTTATACTGTACTTATAAATTCTGATTCCTTTCCTAAAATTGTGCTTATACAATCAAGATCTTAATATGTCTTTATTATGAAGGCACCGTTTGTTGCTGGCCAGCTTGACTTATGCTTGAAAAACTTGGATATCTTTACTCCAGTGCTGATTGGATTCAATCCTGTTCACATGGCACGCTACGAAAGCTTTAAACAGTGGTCTAATGACAGACCACACCTTTTAATGGTTTGAATAGTGTGTGTCTGTGTATGTATGTATGTATAGTTAATCTATGCTTTGTGTGTGTGTGTGTTGCATTTGATACTGTATGTGTATTTTTAGGACTGAGCTCATAGAGAATGTTCCATTTCACTTCAAGGAAATTGCTGAGAAATTAATCAAACTGCAGAAACATCATCAGGCCTTTGTGATTAATCCAACAGTCGGGGTATGAAGCTGATTATATAATTTGTGTTAATGTGTACACCAGATACATGAATATAGTTTATGCTGTAGTACAACTTAAAATCAATGCAGATAATATGATCGAATAATTATATATGTAATACAATATTTTCTTTTCTTTATTTTATTTTAGCCTGAAGCAATTAGTGGATCATCAAGAATGAAAGGAGGAAGTGCTACAAAAATTATTCTAGAAACTATTTTGTTGGCAGGTCATGAAGCTGTTTACAGTCAAAAAGCAGTGACTTTCAAGTATGTTGTCTAGCAGCTTCCTGCATCTGTGAATGTTTTCAGATTTCCTTCCTTAAAACATCTTATTTTGTTTTACCTTACCAGTAATATACAGACATCCCTCAACATGTATGCAAATGTTTGTGATATCACATATTTACAGAGTAATAAACTGGCAGCCCTGGTTCAAAAATCAGGAATGAGGTAACCAATTTAGTTCTTTAAGATTTAAAAAATATGAAATTATTACATTAAATGTGGATAATTTCAATGTGGTTAATTTCTAAAGTTTTAGATGACCTGAACCATAACATTTTATAAGGATGCTATATTTTACCAGAGTTAAAATTTTTCTGTCTATGATAGTTCCAGCCTATATAGACCCCTAATGTAGTTCTTTTGTTTGACATAATATTTAGCTGTGCCAGTGTGCAATACTATTATTATTTAAAATATTGCAATTACTGTTTCTGCTTGTCACTGGGCACAGTGTTAAAAGATGCAAATCATAAATATAATACATAAACATAATTAAACATAAACATAATTAGCCTGGATAAGGTTGTTGAATATGAATATTGTAACTACAAATGTTGTGTACTCTTAAATTTGGATACTATGTGCGGTCTGTGTATACTACTGTATGTGTGTCTACTTAGACAGAAGGTCTTAAGCAATAATTGTTTTGTGTTATTTGTAAATAATTTGTAAAGTTATTTAGTGTTATTTGTAAATAATAATAATAATATAATAATAACTTTTTAATTTAGCTGATTGGACACAAATGATTTAAAATAATCCTATCATTTTGCAATACAGCCTACAAAGAAAAGGGCATGTATATTACCTTGGATGGCAAACGCTTGGCATTATCGGAATTATTGATGCTAGTGAATGCATTCCAACATTTGGAGCAGGTACTATTGATGACTACTCAGACCTTTAAATATACATTAAAAGTGTGTATTTAATTATTTAGGCAATTGCAAAAGTAATGGTTTTATTCTGAGCAACATTGGTATTTTCTCAGGCTTTGAAGACATCAGATGCTTTATTAGCCAGGGCTTCAGTGAAATGGACAACAAAGAGGGAGATCTCTCATCTCTAGTGGGTGAAAGCCTTTAGATCCAATCAGGATTACATTAATAGTAAAAGCTATTTGTGTCTTACTCTTTTTTTCCTCCTTATCTCTTACCTCTCTCTCCTAAACAATGGGATGTCCAGGGCTCACATTTCATCATTGGCCACAAGGATTTTGTAAACACTATTTTACCCTATCTGACTGACATTGACACAGTAATATTTCTCTTCAGTGTAAATGGTAAAATGTTTCTAAAGCAAATTCTAAAAGTAATTAAATTTATAGAACGGAAATTTTTATTTTACCATCTAATCTTGACATTTTTTTATAGATGATATGAATATGATTTTAGAGTTGTCCAAATGTGTGGAAAAGTTCACATCAAATCTTCATGCAGTCGCCCATGAGCTTGAAAGACTCCGTATCCCTGTGAGTTCTATCGTACAATCAATGGTCGTGTCAGATGTTTGTTATTTCTATATTTGTTTGCATTTCTTTTTATGATTGGATATTATAATTCTGTTATCTGTGTACAAATCAATACTTTTGAAATAACTTAAGACCGACGAACAATGCAAATATAATAAGAAAACAGTTATCAGTACTTTACAGGTACTGAATTGAAATCAGAACAAAAAAGGTAAATATATGGTTTCAACTAATCAACTAAAGTGTACATTTATGATAAATTCTAAACCAATGCCTGCAGCAGATTCTAAAACTGTTAGAGCATGAGCAGTAGAAGAAAATTATCAAATGACCAGGAACTTATGCATTAACGAAAGAAAAAGTTGTTCATCACTATAAAGTTTTATCACTATACAAACTGAACAAATTATGCAACTATATTGCAAAGGTTTAGAGAATTAGTTTCTTAAATTTTTTAACTTTTATTTTATACTGTTTTATAAGGTTTGGTTAGATTAGTTATAGACTCTGTAAATAAACTGCTCATACATGATTCATCATCTTAAGTTTTTAATTTAAAAAACATTAATCCGTTATCTAGTTTTACCACTTCTTAATCCTGTTTAACGTCAACGTTGGGACTCACAATGGGCGAATACACAAAAACAGTTATGGATTTTGGTTTGGCTCTAGTTTACTTCCAAATCTTAAGGCCTCAGGAGAAAACAGGAGTTTCCAGAAGAAACCCTAGAAAACACTAGTGTGAACAAACGCCACACAGAAAGAACGCAAGGTTCAGAGAATCCAGAGTAATCTTGGTGCATGATCCAAAATCTTGTGTTAATCGGTGCAAATCATTCCATGTAAAACATTCTTTTCAAAAATCACTTGCTAAGTATTTATTCATTTTGAATTATTTAAATAAAATGCATTTCAGGATCACATAAGGAGCATGTTTATGACAGTCCTGATTACCACTTGGCCTTCATCTTTAAATGAGCAAAATCCTTTTCAAATGGTAAGACAGAACAAGTGTTTGTCTATTTAGTTTACATTGTTCATGACAAAATACAATACATTATTGTATGCTTGCTATTCTATATTTTTTATTTTTTCATATATTGTATTGTAAAAATATACAACTGATACTAATGTTTGGCTATAAACTTAATTCATCTGTTCTAATATCACACTCGTGTCATGATTCTGAACTTTTCTGTTCAAAATATAGCATCGCTATCAGTTGGCTAAGCAGCATCTAACAGGCAAAATTGGCAGTGCTGGCAGGGTGGAGTGATCAGACTAAGTGGGTTTGGTCTTTAAACTAAGGACCCTGACTGGCAGACAGAGAGGCATCGGCACATAATTTATGGATGTAAAAATGATTCCATCTCTCGGAAGAGGCATGAGCAGCATTAAACCCACCTTGACTGTAATTGGGATGTAATCGGGAATGCCCGGCAACAAAACACACAATGTTGTCGGAATGAAAATGGAAGTCGTTATTGTATCGTCAATGCGTTCATAAATATAAATTTACAGTACTACTGTAAAATGTACAGTATAATGTTATTTTACAGATGGGTCAGCTTTCTGTACTATGACGAATAAGAATATACTTATTACTTCTAACAACATTGAAATATATGTAAACAACATGCACTTTTGTATGTAGTGCACATAAGTACTTTACAGATATGTTTTTTTTCTGATGCAGAAACAATACTGGGAGCTTTCAACTAAATTGTGCCTAAATGTCATAAGCACTGGAGCTCATGTGCTACTTGGAAAAGTCTACATGAATTACATGATTGACCTCAGAGTAACTAACAGCAAACTTTACAGAAGAGCCAATCATATGTTACAGGTATTATTTCTGTACTTTGTATTTTGCACACGGCATACTCAGTCAGCGTACAGTTACAAGTAAATATAAATTCATGTAGATTAATTAATGTAGGTTAGGCATAATTATTTGGCAGTACAGTGGCATAACACTCACTGGAAGAAAGTCCTGGGTCTTGTGTGGGTGTGTGTGGGTGTTTTTTTTACCCAAGGTGCCTCTGTGTATTTCGCACACATTGAAAAGCTGGGAAAGGCTGTGGCGCCCCTCTTGTTACCCTGATTGGATAAGTGGTTAATAAAGTGGGTGAAAGAGTGATCAGTGTATGCCATTAACCATAATGTTGTACTATTGTTGCCTCTTAAACTGTGATTATTCAATTTGTCTTAATTTACCAACCATTATTTCAAGATTAAATACTGTACACAGTATTTAGTAGCCCAATTTGTTGAAAGCTCATGAACTCATAAATGATCAGAATTGTTAGGTCCATTTATGTCCATTTATCAACATACATACAATTTTAATATCTCGAATTAATCGGACTGCATGCCTTTGGACTGAGGGAAATATGCTCCAAACAGAAAGCCCAGGATTGCCGAGCCTAGATAGTATGGGACTTAACTTGCCATGGTCTGAAATTATCAGATTTATATGGTGGTAATTCCACTGTAAATGCAATGTGACCCTTAACCAGGTTAAAGTTACATATATAACATGATTTATGTATTGATTTCACTTACAGAGGTTTACAGGCAGCAGCCACATGCAGTGTGAAACAGCTCTACTAAAAGTCATTTATGATGTGGAGCAGCTGACTGAGGAGATGACCTTGGCAGATGTTACAAAACACACATTGATGGCTAACAAACGAGAAAGAGTGAGACAAATTCATAGTTACTTTATCCAAAAATAATGGACTGACCAATGCATAGTAACACACATCTGCAATCAGGAACAACAGCATAAGTTCTTCATAGGATACATCAGCTTCCAAGGTCAGTCATGGCCAAACTAGTATCAATGCACCTTAATTGCATTTTGGACTGTTGGGGAAACCATTTTAAATACATATACATACAATAATTATAGATATCAACCCATATATTAAGTCCCCCCTTTTTTGCTGTACCATTCTCTACAAACTAAAGCTGTTCCTTTCTTGGACTGTTCCATCCTTTTTTATAAAAACTGTCCACTGTAAACTGAAACATCCCGCAAGAGGTGATGCTCTGATCACAAATTATTAAACTTAATCAAATCCTATATAAATATAAATATATCCTAATATATCCCAACCACTAACGTGCTGTGAGTAAATATAATCAGTTTTACTGACGCCATCTGTCGATGTTGTGCTTGGTCAGTATGAGCAGGTTTGTATGACAAAATGTTTTAAAAAATAAAGATTAGCTTGATTAATTAAAAGGATGGCACATTAACATGTAACTGGTGCATTAACATTGCATACATTGTTTAGTGAATTTACTGTGTATTTTTGTTATAACAGGTCGTTCCTACTGCTATGGTGATGCTTCAGTCCAGCTGCACAGTTGCAGAGGCGAAAGCCCACCTAAATGCTCATTCTGTGATTCGAGAGGCGGTGGCTGTCTGCCAGCAAACGACTTAATACAGAAGCAATTAGGACTGCAGCATCTGCTTCTGTATACTACAGAGAATGACACACTTCATCTATTTAATAACCAATGAGTAATTGTAATTAAGTCCTAACAGCCTCAAAAAGATGATCATGTATGTTTTTAACTAAGTTGTGTACAGCCGTTAATAAGAGTATAATTTGCAGCATTACATATTTTCCAAAAGCCAGTTCTCAAAGCAGTTTCATATCCAGTATTCGTCTTTATTTTAATGCTTAAATATGATAGGGTAATCAGATGTATGAGTTTAAAAAAAAACACACCGGTCATTTACTAGCTTCGCTACAGACTTCAGGTCAATATTGTCAGCTGCAGAGCCCTAAACCGTCCAGTAGCTGAGATTTGGATTTGGGGATTCTGAATATCATGACATGTGTGTTAGTGAAATAATTCTCTGCCATTTATTTTTCTTTTCATATTTAAACTCGTTTTCACCATTGTGCTTTTGCACACAATAGAATTGTTTCTGAATATTTAACTCATTCATGCAATGAAACACACATTTATACACAATAGTGAACACACATTATGGGGGCAGTAATAAACACATGTGCACACAAGTCTTGGGCAGTCCTAGCCACAGCCACTGGGAGGTAGTTAGATGCTTTGCCTAAGGGCACTTCAGCTGTGACCTGTCTAAGCTTAGGATCAAACTGGCAACCTTCTGATCACACGTTTTCTAACCACCAAAACACGACTGTTTCATGCTGTATAAATGTATATTTATCTTCTAGTAGTGTCTCATTTAATGCTAGCATGTACTGGTATATCTTTTTCAACCAGCTTCATCAACACAAATATGTCGCTGAATTTCTTCTGTTTGATGTATTTTCATAACTGATTAAGTATGGAAATGTAACCTTAATTATAAAATTTACAAAATATGCAATAATTAAATTAGTAAAAAAAGTCAATCTATATTAATTGCTCACTTTATTATGGTTAGGGTCACGGATAAAATACTTGGACACATACACATACTGCACACTATTTGCAAAGCAGTATTACCCTAGATCGGGTGTCAACAAAAGGTTTCCATCCACATTCAGTGACTATTCAATAAATGCCCAAGAGGTCATTAGTGCCTGGATTCAGTTATGGATCTCATTGATGGTGGGCTAGATTAGTACTAATCTAGTACTAATTGGTACTAATCTAGCCCACCATCAATTATATCCATAATTGAATCCAGGCACTAATGACCTTTTGGGAAAAGAAAAACACTATAAACTTATTAGTCAATAAAGCAAAATAGTCAATATAATAAAAACCAATCTATGTCCTCAAGTAATTTTTTTTTGCAATTTTGTCCTTCTTCCTGGAACCTAAACAAACCCGTTCTGCAGCTTTTAACATGATATACTGAAAAACCTCAGGAACTTCTGACACATTCTACACGAGCGGGCATGGTGGCTTACCGTAAAGTGCAAGAATGGGCAACTGTCAGAGCTGTAGTAAGTGTTGCAAATTGTTGTGTCCAGAAGAGGAAAACGGGAGTATTAACTCTGAAGAGAGTACTGACAACTTATTCACATCAATATATAATTACCCAAGTCATTATGTGAATGATCTCAGGCTTCAGAAAGGGGACATCTTAGAAGTGATTGCTGAAAACGAGCAATGGTTGTACGTGAAGAAAAGCAATGTTGTGGGTATTGAGGAAAAAGGAAATGTTCCTAGAGATTTTCTTAGACCAGCGAAAAGTTTGGAGGCAAATCTGTGAGTATTATGTCTAATTTCGATATTATTCTTTGTGCAGGCTGCAAGCTGTGATTTGATGCCAGATCTAGATTGTTTAAATCTGTTAAAGCTTACATTTTTTAAACAGACTTGGAAATGTGTAATGTAATCAACTGCATTGACTAATATTTAGCATTAACCTTGCAGAAGTGTAAATCTTCTGTGCCTAACATGTGTCTACTGATCTGGTTTCTCAAGTTTAACAGCATTGTTTAGTTCATGATAATTCATGGTTTTTAGTATGCTGCAGAATAAATATAAGGCATAATCGAAGTTGACTCATTTTTCTTCACAGTCACCTGCCAATAATTTGTTTACAGGTGGTTTTTTGAAAATATAAAAAAACGTGTTGATGCCAAAAGATGCCTGCTAAGACCGGAGAATCAGGAGGGGGCATTTCTTGTGTGGAGAAATGCAAAAAACCGATGTTTCTATCTATCAGGTACTCACAGTTAAGCCTAAGGAGGAGATCATTCTTTGTTCAGTATAACTTTTACCCTGTAAATCATACATTACTCATTTACAGTGAAAAACGGTCCCTATGCAAGACATTATCGGATTAAAGAGAGAGAATCTGACAACCACTTTTACCTTGTTGAACGTAAACCATTCAGTACCATTCCAGCATTAGTGAATTCTTATTCCAAGGATCCAGATGGACTCTGTGCACTACTTAAGAGTCCATGTGTTATGGTATGTACTATTTAAAGCTATATGTATAACTTTATAGTGTGTTGAAATACTTGAGTGTATTAGTGTTATACAGAGAAAAACCAATGCCTCTTTAAATTTCCCTCTGATTATTTGTCACATGGAATGATTTTATATAATGTTGAATTAAACATATCACACAAAAGAAATACACAATAGACAAAGCCGATTTTCTACATAATCCCCCATCCATAGAGTCACTCATGACTAGACAAGACCACAACAGGCCACTCTTTAGTACTTTAAAGTAATAAATTCTTTTTTTTGCTTTAATGCAAAACTCCATAATTCTCAGATTTAGTGCAGACAGGTGACCTTTTGTCACGATCGGTATGCAAAGAATGTTCTGGAGACGAGGATGCGGAAATAATGGAGGTTTTATTGAACAAAGGCAAAGCAGAGACAATGGAATGCAGGAGGAGTTGTTGTGGTGGTTGACGGCCAG
>JAOUQU010000002.1:4472653-4492005 GCA_028566735.1 Ammoglanis amapaensis
GAAATGTGGAAATTGTCCCGTAGTCACAGAAACATGATCCCTGTAGAGATACAGGGTTGGGGAAAGACCTGGCAACCAACCCTGTAAAATGAACTTGCCGAAATACTCTGGGATCGGTAACCATCCACAGAGTGACCCAGGGTCGATTTCGACTGGAGGGTAAAAATCATCATCAATATTTATTTAATTAATTTACAAAAAGATAAGTAAAAAATACCACATAAATTTTATTTTACTACTATTACCATCGATGCCAAATAATTTCCATTTGCATATCATTCTTATGGCACCTATCAAACCCAGAATTGTCAGTTAACCAGATACAAAAGTGGTGCTAGAATGTGCACTTGTGGATGAAGGAAGGAATGCTTTACACTTCCACTCGTGTTGAATTTTATATTATATTTGTATAAGTCACTACTTGTTTGCCACTGCACAACCCAGCAAAAATGTGCCATGAACTGTGAACCTTTCCAGCAGAACTGTGAAGTGGCCATATTATTATCATTAGCTGGACTGTCAAATGTTTGAATGAATCCATAGTAAAACTGAGAATTGATCGCAGATCTATTATGAACTTTTATGGTAATTTGGCCACTTTGTAGTTCTACAGTAAAAGTTTACAAAGCTACTGTAAAATAGCACAGAGATTTTTATCTGTGAATTAATCAAGCTTACAAAAAGCAGCAAAATACAGATGACATTATGTTTAGGAGCATGCTATCATTTGTGTTTTAAAGGTTTATGTTCAGTCCATTTTTGTGAGCTAATTTGAGGTCCGTCACTTCTTGGCTGTGTTGTTTCCAAAGACTAAGTCACATTATTTAATTAATTGTTATGTTATTTGATGACTGTGGCAGTCTGGTTGGAAAATGCTACTAGTTGGAAATGCTATTTTTAGCAAAAGTTATTTTTTGTTTTAATTTTGATGCCCCTGTCTATTCATGTTCACGTCTTTATGTTCATGTGCTTACGGTAATATAGAACAGTAATTTTCATAACAAGGCGCTAATACTACATTTTTGTATGAATGGCACGACGCAGGTTTTCTTACACCTTTATACAAAAACGAAATGAAATGACCTGATAACTGATGTTATCTTGTGTTTTATTACATTTATTGAAATTATGCTTTTGAAAGTTGGAGTAAAACTCAGTTTGCTTGGTTTTATCAAAAGAGTTGCATTGTGTAAAAGTAAATTCTGCCATCTGTCGGTGGAGTGGTAGATTTGCATGTCTCAGAAAATGTACTACAAACCTATATTTTTGACCTGTAGATTTGAAGAAAGGGTTACTGAAGGCCTTAAAAAAACTAGATGACTTTTTAAACTCACCTTTACCCGAGGAGATCGATGCAAACAGTATGGAAGAGGAAAGGTGCTCTACTCGTAAATATCTTGATGGCAATCAACTGACACTGGCTGACTGCAACCTTCTCCCCAAACTTCATGTGGTCAAGGTAAAGACGACGGTGGGATTATTTAATATGAACTTTCACTGTAGTTTCTGCTTAACAAATGTTTGCTTTTTAGGTTGTTTCCAAGAAATACCGTAACTTTGAAATACCGCTTGAGTTCACTGGAGTGTGGCGCTATCTTCGGAATGCTTATGCACGAGATGAGTTCATCAACACTTGTGCAGCTGATAAAGAGATCGAGCTAGCCTACCAGGATGTAGCCAGGAGACTGGGCAAGTAACGCATTAAGCAAAAGGAAACAGGACTAAGAACTTCGTGGATTTTCAAAGAAGTTGGGACATGTTGTAATTGACAACTGACAATGCAATAAGTAGTAACATTTGTGACTTACTAATCTGAATTAATTTCTTTCTGACAATTAATCTGACAAGTAGTGATAAAAAAATCTTTAAAAGGGGACGTATTTTGGAAATTTTCCTTTTTGCCTGTTTTTGTATTTCCACTTGGGTACTGAAACTGTTTTCATAGAACCTTTTCCGGCACCACCCATCACCTGACTTAAAGATGGGATGGATAGGTTAGAGCTCTTAAATAGCCCATTATTAAAAGGCCTGAATTTGGCATGAACAGTACAGATGAAATCTCTTTATGTGTGAGTTATATGTAAGTGCACATATATTTCTTAATGTTTTGTGTTGCCCATATACCTATTCTAATTGGTTGTTTAAATGTTTTAAATGTTTACATTTATCAACTTTTGTATTTGTGGTATTGTTTATAGAATATGTTCATGTTGCATTTATTGATGCTGTGGTGAACTGTGTTAAGATACAACAGATTTCTGAAGTACTTATAATGATGCTTATCATACATCTCAAGTACAACGGCTTAAAAATAACACACACTGATCAGTGGTTTCATAGTTTCTTGGCCTACAAGTACTGACTTACCTTTTTATAAACTGAATTACCTTTTTTCGTTAAACTCTACTGAGCAATACCCATTAAGGCCTGAATAGACCCATGCATAATGGATTGTCTTGTCCCACACGAATCCACTTGCTAATTGTGAAATGTTTATAAAACTATAACATTAATAGTTCAATAGTATCATTATTAAATCTTAAATGCTAAATCTTAAACTTTTAAAAGTTAAAAAGAAGAGCTACTTTTATAACAGGAGAATTACAAACCACAAATTACACGTTTCCCAACTTCTCTGAATATGGGGCTTGCATTTACACAGGCCGACTTGAATAATACAGACTGAAAACTGCTTTGTCAAACAAATGTAGTTTTAGATTTTAGTTTTGGTGCTTTGTAGTGTGTGTTGCCTATTGGACACCATATTGGATATGTCCGTTTAATGCCCTAGATAGACTGTTGCCTGGTCCGATGCTGCTTGTGTACATTTTGCATGTTGTTGCCATTTTGCTGCATGGGTGCAACTGGCACAAATCTCTCTAATCAGCAACTCTGTAACGGGCTTGATAAACACTGTGCCACTGATGTGCTTCTTTTTAAAAACTTACTAGCATCGTTTCTTTTATGCAGATTAGTTTGAGCTGTTCTGTTATATGTATTACTGTATTGTATGCTCATAGACTTACGTCAAATTACCAGTATTAAATGTGCTTATTATTATTATGTCATGTCCTGATTTTCAGTGAACAGTCCATATACATGAAAATATATTTTTGTTCCTAAATATACTTGAAGCTTAATGTCTTTGTGTGTGCTAATGTAAATTTACGAGAAGTCAAGAGGACAAACAAAGAAATCCTCAGGATAATGAAGTAGGTGCAATGGGGTTTGAGTCTAATATGGAGTCAAACAAGGTACAAATCTAATGAAATATATTTACAGTTTTGTACAAATAGGATACATGGATCATAAGCACATCTCATCCACTTTAAGTGATTCACCATTTTACTTTAGCAGCATTTACTATGTGTTGTTTGTTAAGAAGAATTATAGATAGTTCCATGATCATGATAGTTGTCATATATACCCTTTCCAGGTACCTTATAGGATGGTTAGATGGGATGCATTACAAATAATAATTCCAATTTGCAAAAATGCATTGCCCAAATGTTCTCGTAAAGATTTACCAAGACCAAAACTTGCAATCAGGGTGATACAAATAATGATTTGGTACAAAACATTTGTATCAGAATTTGCAAATGTCTGGTGTAAACTTGTATATTATACAATTAACGTTATTCTGTTGAATTAACTGCATTGATGGATAAACAATCCATCCAGGGTATGCCACTGCTATATTTCATTATGTCATCATACTCATACCACAACCCAGTTTGACTTAAATAGACGTACATGTGCAATACTTGTATCATATATGTCAACAGTTTATTTGTAATTGATCATGGAACATAAAAAGTAACGTTTTATTTGATTGATCAAGGTTAATATTTACAGTATTAGGGCTGTCCACAACCAAGGATTTTGTTGGTCGACCAGAGGTCGTCATTTACTCCAACTAATCGACTAGTAGTCGACTAAAAATACCATTTAGACCGGGATACATATTTGTGAAGTTTTACCTTTAATGCCGGGCTGCCCGGCAATGGAATTTGGCCGACTAGTAATTTTTTCGGTCGACCAACGAATAATCGATTAATTGTGGTCAGCCCTATACAGTATATTGATTTAATTTGATGAAAGCACAAACAATTTAATTTAAAAAAGTGTTGATGTGGAAAATAGTGTAATTAGTAAGAAGGTTGGCATGGCTGTGGTGGTGGGTGAGGGAGAGGGGTGTAGAGGCGGTTGTCGTGTCCACAGTAAAGCTGCCGATTTCAAAATTCTCAGTCTGTGAGCCTGGTTCAGTTGACAGCAGAATAACATTGCTTCAGTAGAATGTGTTTACAATGTGTGTGTATAGAGATTAAACGGCAGGAGCTCTAGGTGAAATTGGAGAAATGTTCCTCATCTGCAGTAGAACAGGCCCAAGACTCCTCTGCCTCCTGGGCTTTAATTACTGAACTTCCTGTGGAGGAAGCCCTTTCGCCAGCACAGGCCCAGCTAACATTTTTCTTTTGCCAAAAATTCAAACCATCTGCGTAGATGTCTACAGTCTTTATTTACCACTTGTGGTGTAGAAAGCTGTCGAACATGCGACCTATTCCATCCTTGGTTACTTGACCAGGTCTTGAACTGGTTTAAATAATAAAAAAACAGTATTGTAATGATGCAAAGCTGTGCTGTGTTAAGTGTACAGTATTGCAGTATTGTGCAACATGTACAGTATTGCAATGTGATTTAATGAAGAGATGCTTCAGTCATTTAGATGTAATCCTGAACCATGACAATATGGCCAACGCATAAAACTTTTTATTTTTCATTCAAGAATTTGATAAAACTTTATATAATTTAGTATTGATAACAACAAACATAGCCGCAGTCATGTGGGACTGTAGGGACGTTTTATGCGTTGGTCATATTGTCATGGTTCAAATTGAAATCTAAATGACTGAAGCATTAAATAATAGACCTACATGTGCAATACTTGTATAATATATGTCAATATTTCATTTGTAATTTATTATGGAAAATAAAAAGTAATATTTTATTTTATTGATCAAGGTTAACATTTACAGTGTATTGATTTAATTTGATGAAAGCATAAATAAATTAGTTAAAAAAAAGGTTTATCTGGGAAATAGTGTACTTAGTATACTGTGTGTATGTGTGTATATATAAATAAATAAATAAATAAATATATATATATATATACAAGTAAATGACAGCGCAAACTCAGCAGACTGTACAGTACATCTACACAACCATGTCAATATTCGTGCAGATGGATAAAAGTTGTTGCGATTTTATGAACACACCCATCTGACCAAAGCATTAGTGCCCAGACGGGTCAGAAAGTGCATTTAAAAAAAATATTGTTTACTTAGAAGGTTTTGCATTCATGACAGTTATTTGTTTATTATTTTGAATTCCCAGAGCAAAATCTACGAAACCATTCAAAAGTAGGTTTTGAGTAGAACATTTTGAAGAGGTATTTAGCCAAAAATCTAAGTTGGTAATCTTAGGGGTTCAATGATTTCCCCCCTGGCCCAATAAATAAGACAATAATATGTGAAATATGTTGCATACAAGATTTGAACAGCCACAGGTTTGTATGCGCTATAGCGCCCTTTTGGGGTGGAGAGATTTATGTTTATAATTGATTTTTATATAGCTGTGCTAGATCTGGACATTTGAATTAATAGGAATGTCCAAATACTTTAGGCCATAAAGTTTACCCCTACAAAAATACAACACAATCTACATCACTAGTCTGGATTTCTGCTCTTCATAGTTAATGGAGAAAATGTGGGGCCTCAGTGAGTCCTTCAGCACCAACATTGTCCTGAAACCACAGAGGAAATGAACCGTACACATTTCATACTTGCCTCTGATCGCAATCACAAAAAGTTTTTCATTATAGTTTTTTTTTTTACCTTCATATCGCAAGCCAGTTTTATGGCTTAGTACCAGATCTTATTTAAGTGAATCTTCATGCTGCTGTACATTGTTGTACATAAAATGTAGAAATACAAATGGCAGTATTTAGCAAATACTTATTATTTAATAAATATACTGTATTATGTCCACACTAGTACATGCAGATGTGTTTTCTACATACTGGTGTGCTTTATTTTGAGCCCTTGATATACATAGTAAGTCTACTGTTAATCTATATCTGTATTCATTGTTAAACCCTTGCCCAATCCTTACTGTGTAAAAATGGTGTGAAAAAAAGTCCATTGACTTGCAGTTCACACTTCCCACATGATGTAACTTATACTGAAGTGGCAATTACATTTTCATAGCTTTAAACCCATTCCACATGCATGGTAATGTAAAGCAGAGCTCGAGCCACAGCTCAAGCCAAAAAGACTCACAAGAGGCATGCTAGCTTACCACAAGGGTGCTCAAGTCCCTAACATCAGAGGCTCTCAGGACAGTCGAGTCAGTCCTCAAGCGAGTGAACCTGCGTTTCAGTTAAGGTTTTTAAAAACAAGCTCCTGCTTCAGTTATATAATTATAGGTTAATACAGAACTGGATTTAAACTGTGCAGCACGCTAATATCCTCTGAGATCTTATTGGATTTGTTACTGAGGACTGGTTGTGCATCACTTACGCTGCCTACACACTAAACAATACCAAATGTTTTAGTTCGCCCTTATTTCAAACAGCAGGGTAATTGTGGGTATGGATCGGTCAGATCCCGATTTAATCTTCAGTGCTGTCCATCTGAAACCCATGAAAAGAACCGGGCGGTTCCACGTATTATGGTGGAAAATTAGATGTATTTTTGCTGAAAGTGTACGCCATTCACCATTGTTTGCTTTGGTAAGGATATCTTTCTTCTGGGCCAAGTCAACTTTTTAAAATATGTATGTCATGTTAACTCTCTGTTCTACTCTCAAACATTGCATTTTTTTACCATGCTAGGTTTAAAATAGAATTGCTTCTGTTCGTGTACTAAATGTCTGTAAGAGTCTTTCTAGCTTCTCTGGTCAATGTCACAAGTTTTACCTGTCCCTCTCCTGGGTCATTATTGGTTAGCTTTGGGGGACTCTCACTTAGATACTTTCACCTCCCAAAAACAAACAGATGATTTTTGATAAAATGCTCTGAGTTGTAGATAAGTTGATCAACATGTGGGCACCCTTGATTGGCAACTTCTGTCATGTGCCACCCTGATCAAAATGGAAAGGTCATTATAAACTCTGACTCAGGAAAATCACACAATGACTCAGCTGGAGAATATACATAATGTATTTGCTATTTTATATTACAAATCAAAGCATTTAAAATTCATTGATTGGTTACTTTGTTGATTGCTGAAAGGAAATCATGACATGTCAATGTAATGCAAAATAAGAATATAAAATATGGAGTGTATTTGCTTAGTGTATCCCACCATGATCCCAACTAGCGTGATCCATTAGTAAAACTAAATAATGGATAGATGGAAATGACAAAACAAACAACATAAAATGAGTCTACATGCATATAAAATGTCACCATTGCAAGAATAAATGTCTTTATAGACATTAAATGTCTTCATAGAATTATAGATTCTGTGTGCTATACCATTCAACAACTCAAACTAAATCACAGAAAGATACTGTATATTACTTTAATAGTTGTACTGTATGTCAAGGTACACAGTGAGTCAGTCAATTCCTGTAAAGCTGAGAGGGTAATGGCAGATTAGGAGGTGAGCACGATGATCTGTAACAACATTGATTTTAGACATATGCATTTGTTTAGCGCTTGGCACTCTGCTACTTCCCCTGTGCTGTCAAAACAGGACTCTCTTGGGTTTCACACATCTTTTTTCATCCACATTTTTAGATTTTACATTTAGGTGCGGTTCTAAAAGAAAATGAGTTAAGTACTAATGTGCTGGTATGTACAGATGTAAGACAATGTAAGTGGAGAGTGTTTCTTTTACCATGTTAACTGGCATTTAGATGTTGGGGTCTTCTAGTGTAATATCAAATTCTAGACTCTAAGTTTCTCACAGTTTCTTTTATCATTTTTCGTTTGAAACAGCATGAACAAACCAACGTTGAGGCCATCAAAACAATCCATAAAGGCGAAGCGATTTTGTAACATAATGTCAAAAAGAACCCACATAATTACCAGGAAAAGTATCGGGGATTGAAAACGTTTTCTGAACGCAGACAAAAGCCACCCACAACAGACGCTGAAAACCTCGTCCAAAACACAAAAACGAATCCAGAGAGCATTATCTCAGAATCAAAAAACCACCCACCCAGCATGAGGAGGCTGATTGGATATACATACATGGCACCAAGCTCAGTTTATGATTTCTGCTTGCGCATCAGAATGCCACGGTTTCCACGGCCTGCCACTACCCACCCACTCACTCTGACTCAAAGCAATGTTTGTGGATACCACCAAGTCACCATGAACTGACATTTTCCCTTTCTATGTAGTTTTCTTTGCAATGCCCACCGGCCGCCAGCCTTGCCAGGTCTGTGGTGTGCCGCTAGGAACGAGAACGCTCTGAGGACACTGCTGTCACTTATTGCTAACTTTCTCTCTCTTTTTAGAAATGTAAATATCATAGCCTGTTCTGTTCAGTAATCGGTTCCTGCTTGAAATTGTTTGTTTGTATGATATAGTTTTTTAAATATATCAATTTTATTCTGTCTCTCAGAACATTCTGAGTTGAGTTCTGAGCTGGTAAACATGAGGTAAATGTAACTGTTGATTCATATTGTAGTTGTAGTAGCCAAACTGCTATTTTAATCAAACAATGGACATTACATGTTATAAATTTTACTGAGCACAGATATGTAACTATAAAACTTAAAAGTGTCCAGACTTTTCTGATTGTGTTCAATTTTTTAATGCAAGTTGCTACATATCGATTTGCTCTACTGAGCATGCGCACATCTGTTTCTGACTAGTGGAAGCTTGTTTTCATATGGTAAAACAGCTAACCTAGTATTTATTAATAAAAATGTATATAAAGCTATGCTCCCCTTTTTTAGTGGTTGATTTCGATAAAGTAGCACAACTGGACAGAACACCACTATAGAAATGATAACTATACAGACACCCATTGACCCTGCAAATAGCCCGAATATGCCAATTGGCAATTTTCATAATATGTCTTTATGTATATTTTATAATATGATGTCCTGTTTTATTATACGTTCAAAATGCAACACATAATTAACAGCATATTCACAGTTTAGTGTGTTAAACGTAATAAACGTAATTTTGGTTAACGGAAATAGATTATTAATTTTTTTATATAAAGCCAAAGAAAGAAATTAGTTTTTTGATAGTGGTTGAATTCATAGGAATGACATAACAGTATCCTTTAATACTGTTATACATTTAGAACAATAAAACGAGATTTTCTATAAAGACAAGTCTGCACAAAAGCGTTTATTTATTTTACTGCTCAATACATAAAAGAAATTTGATTTTTAATTAGTTTTATAGTTACTTGTAAAATAGTGAAACCCGAGTCCAGAACATTACAATTAACACAAAGTGTTAGTGGTTCTCGATCATTCCTCTTAAAATAACATCAATTTTGATTTGTGTTTAATTGACCACACGAGGGCAGCATTTCTTACTTTCTTTTTTGTCCTTTAAACGTGGAGTTTGAGTCAGATGCCCAACAAACTGTTCAGCGGTTCATGTATTCACCCTTTTCCACTTTTCAGCTACACTTTAACAACCTGTGAAACCTACAAGGGCATTTAACCAGCTCAGAACCTTAGTGGAAGTAAAACCAAAAGCAACCTCCACACACAAACTAAACTTGAGCATTGAATCTGGCTGGCTAAAGCTACAACGCACTACCAGTAAAAATTGGTAATGTATCTTGCTTGCTTTGATATTAGTAGACTGCTTGCTGGCTATGGGTTGCATTTCTGTTATTCACTGATGCAGAAACATTTTTAAAACACTCCATCAAACAAATGATCCTCAGCTCAATAGTTCCTCAGGTCTTCGAATTGTACTCCTGGTGTGTAGTGTGTATTAAATGCTTGCCTATTTCTCCTCCTCCTTCTCCTCCAGCTCCCAGGAGCTTCACACTTCATTTGTCCGGATCTCCCTCCAGCAAATATTTCACCAACACCGACTGCTTGGCTGTCAGTGTAAATCAGGATTCAGAGTACACGGATCAGACACCAACTGGATACAAAGTGGCTCTACTTGATCAATTCACCCCATGGAAAATATGGGTACAAGAATTATGTCTGGGTTCAAGAACTTTGGCTGTATTCAGGGGCATGGTGCCAGTGGAAGAGAGTTTGCTTGGGATGTTCTTTTAAATGCCGGATGCTGGCATGATCAGGCTGATTTGGGCCTGGATAAAATGACCAAACCTTTATGCTGATGACTCAGCAAATGTTTCACATTCAGAGAAATAAAGGACATGAAATCATGTAAATCAGACTTGATTGATTGTTTTTGTTTTGAAACACACGTCGCCTCACAGCAAGAAGTCCCGGGTTCGGGAGTTTGCATGTTCTCCTCTTGTCAGCGTGGGTTTCCTCCGGGTACTCTGGTTTCAGTCCAAAAACATGCACTAGGTTGATCAGAAATGTGTAAATTGTCCCGTAGTCACACACAAGATCCCTGTAGCGATACAGGCTTGGGGAAAGACCTGGCAACCTACCCTGTAAAATGAAATTGCAGAGATACTCTGGGGATCGGTAACGGTCCACAGAGTAATCCAGGGTCGAATTCGACGGAAGGGTAAAATAAATTAATAAATAAATATATATGCGCACAAGTATATATACATGTGTACTGCTCATTGTAATATATATATATATATATATATATCATTGGATCACTTGCAACCCTAAGTAATGAACTGATTGATTTACTTTTTTGAGATTGAGAAGTACACACACACACACGCACACACAGACACACACACGCATGCACGCATGCATGCACACACACACACACACACACACACACACACAGAGAGAGAGAGAGAGAGAGAGAGAGAGAGAGAGAGAGAGAGGAAGAGACATGTGCTTGCATCATTCATTTAACTAAAACATCATAACAGCTTTATATATAACAGTCTATATAGCACATCTTAGTGGGTGCAGCTCAAAGTCATTCACAGTTAGTACGAAAGTGGAAATTAAACACTGCGTCGTTGGTCTCTAAAATGCCTAATTTCCTCAAACAGTACAGATCATGCAGAACTACACAAGGACGACATCACAAATTTCTGTGTTTTGTTGAAAGAAAAAAATACAATTAAAACAAATCGCTAAATTATGCTATGATTATTATGCCGAAGCTCAAAATATGACCCAAATTTATTCCAGCTTGATTTTTCTATTACTTTTAAACAAAAATGTTTTCTCTGTTTAAGAAAGAAGATGAAACTTGAGCTGATGACAAACCCGCCATAGAACTGCTCTCCTGGTGATTTACATAATGACCCACATTCAGCTAAGTGGCTTTTAAGTCGTAATAATATCATTACATCTATGTACTAGTCTGGGTTTTAATTGTTTATTTGACGGAGACAGATACATTATACATATTCCTGCCATTAAATAACACCAGTGTGTTCTTTAAAACACGAATAAAAAAAGTGTATTTGTTTGCATAACTGTTGTTTTTTATTTATTTATATATATTTATATTTCTTATGCATATTTATTGCCTATGTCAGTTAATCCTGTTTAGAACAGAACCAAGTTAGTGGAATTCCGACATAATTTAATTTCAACAAATTGGAAACTATTTAATTTTTTTTTTAAATTGAGAGATGTGCTTTTCTCCTATCCTGTTTGCATATAGTTTTTGGGTTTTGTGACTTATTTAAAAAGAAAACATGGGTATTATGTTCATAGTGTACAGACACTCTGTGAAACACTAAAGTATTACTAGAAAAGCCCATTGAGCGTTCTGACTGATGTGATCCAATCTAAACACTGAACCTAGCTGAACCTTAGGATGTTTATATTCAGTGTTATGATTGTTTAAAGAGCCTCTGGTGCAGCCTTAGGCAAACACTCAATGTGTTTAGGAATCGCAGTGCATTAACTTAGCCTTCGCCTAGAGCAAATCAGTTTGCTTCAATTACATGACATACAATACAACATTTATATGTGTAAGTCGTGAAAGTCTTTGTCAGAATTCGCCTCTGTAGTGTAGCACTATATCCCTTTAGGTTTGACAAGAAATCTTTAAGAATCGTATGTAGATGTGTGGCTGTCTCCATTTATTATTTAATCAAGATAAACCTCTTTTAATAGACATGACTTGTCACGTATCCACATAAGTCATCTCAATTAAAATTCTGACATGAGCTAGAGATTTTAGTGTTTAGCACCAATCTCATCTCAGACGTGTTAAAAAAAAGATTTATGCTTTATATGTCTGAGAATGTTAATGTAAATCACAGACCTATCGTAGAACTATTTACTATATAGGGTCTAGTGAACTATATACATAGGCTATATTGGGTCTAGTTAAATTCAACGAGATGCTAGTCACGAAATGTTAGCTGACCATCTGATTGCCACTCTTAATTCCTTCACTACTAATGATGACTTCGGAGCTGTGCAACATGGAGATGTTTTGCTTTTTTAAATATATGTGAGTAGGTTTTTCCAGACTGCCAGTTCAGTGTTACTGTCAATAACGAATATAATTAATAATGTCATTTAAGTTATAACCTTACAGATAACTAGACATCCAGGTTTGTCATTTTTTTTGTTGAATGTGTAGGGAATTTCCAGGCAGTTAATACCTGAAGAATAAAAACTCCTGGTGCCCAAGGGTATGTTATTCTACCTGTCAACAAGTATTAGCAGTAAAACATTCATTTCTTACTTCCTCTGGTCATTTTAGCTTTCTTAGGAAACACCTGCTAGAAAATCAGAAGTGTGAACATTCATGTTTAAGTATTTGTGTAATTATGTTTTGACTTTTTAAAAGTAAAAGGTAAATATTAACGGCGCACAGGTAGTTTAGTTCTTTCTGTTTATGGGGATCTGTTTCGGGATGGCAGTAAACACAAAAAGTTAAAAAAAATAAAGTAATTTTCCTTACATCTCTCCGATGGCTTCTTTAGGAACTTACAAACTAATAGACACTCAAACTCAAGTGCAGTTAAGTGCTGCACATCTGTGAAAGTGGTGATGAAAACTGGAGCATCCAGAGGAAACCATCACAGACCTCTGAACAACATGTAAAGTCTTATGTCAGGCAAGACTAAAACTAATGACTTAAGTCGTACCCATGCCACCTGCTTATTAGTCCACCTTTAATTTCATTAAAATGTGTATTGTAAAAGAAACCTTTGAATTCCAGATTACTTAATACCCAGTTTAATATTATTAAAAAAAACAAGTTTGAAAAAGGAACTGAAAATGGCACACTGTGGCTAAATCATTAGCACTGTCACCTAACACAAAGTGCTGTAAATATGCACGCCAGGACTCCCACAGTCCAAAACATGCCTCCACTCCCCAGTTAAGTAAATGTTCAACTTAAAGTGTCTTGAACTATCATTTCCAAACCAGCATTTGTGTATGAACTTCGTCATTTAAGCTTAATAGTTGTACTTTCTTTTTGTCCTGTGGAAGTAAAATGAAGCCTTCAAATTTTCACAAAATGTTTTTATTCTCCAAGACCAATGATACAATCATCAGAAATGTTCAACAACCTCACAATTTTACAGGGCTTGTTAACTCTACAGAAACTGGTAAAAATGCTTGCTAAGAATAAGAAATCAAACCAAAAGTGTAAAACATCAAATCAGGGCAATATTTAGAGCAGAAATGAACATCTGTACATTATGTGCATGGAAATCAAAACAAAAAGTAAACAAAACATTCTGCAGAAACAAACTTACATTTACTTCGATTCATATTTTCTTTTCCAAACAATCTTCATTTGTGTATCAAGGCAGCAGTTTTTATTAAAGATTTGAAAAGCAAACACATGGAAGACATGTTTAACCAATCTGACCCAATGCTTTAACACATCAGCTAATTTAACTAACGGTCTATAACATTTTGTGGATCTGTATTTTTCCAGGTTATAAAATAAAACCATTGACGTCAAAGCTATAAACTCCACATTCACTGAGTCAGCATCAGTTGTACTGGATTTCATCTGAAGATCTTATTAAATAAGAAAAATCTTATTTATATTATCAGAAACCAGCTCAAGTAGCTGATTTGTTGATCCCAGCTTCAGATTCTGTGAGTTTGAGAATGTAATTTAATGTCTTTGAAATTTGTTTCACGTTATTGTGAAGCAATTATTACAAATGATTCCGTCTCAGGTTCTTCTTGTATTATTGTAAAAGTCCCATAGCCAAGAATGTTTAAAACATTAAGGAACAAAAGGCCAACAAGTTGATGCTAATGCTTTATAACTGTGTTTACACTGGGAGTGTGGGAGTGGTATTATTGCAGTACCATCTACAAACAGTCTATCTTATAATCCAGTTCAGTGGTTCCTAACCTGTAGCTTGTATTAAATCAAACTACAGCCCGATTCAACCATTTTTTCCCCTACTGTTGGTTCCTGATTATTATTGCCATACATATTCACCTAATATATGCCGGTAGCCTTTGAGACATGTCTTGACCACTAAAGCATCCCTGCTGAACTTTTATGAACCACTATCCTAGCTGAACCCCATTTATTATTGTACATCAACTACAACACACACAAATCCACAAATCATAAACATTTAAATGCTCCGTAAAGTCCCATTGTTTTGTTTTGACTCTTTGGTGTAAGCTTCGTCCCCATCAGTCTCTGTGCCGTCTCTGTTTTGTGCTTGTAACTACATGCGATAAGATTTTCCTCATAGCATTTGTTTTTTAAAAAGTCCAGCAAAGACAACAAGAGGAAAAGAAGTGCTTTGATCCAAAAAATAAAATAAAGCGTTCCACTGCATTACAAAACATCGTCTGGGTGCTGCCTGCAGCCTCTTAAGTTACAAGTTTAAAAATGAAGAACCGAGTCTTGTTTCAATCTAAAAACATACATACAAAAAAATCCTGGGTACAATAGTACACTACAAATATAAAATTAGTCAAAATTGGAAGATTCTGTCATTCTGAAATCTAGACAAATTAGGTTTGTCAAACAATAAATAAAAAATACCCATTAGAAAAAAAATCATTTGTATCGTTTAAATAGTTTATTTGGATAGTTTAATTCACTCATTAAAAATGTATTGCCTTAGAATATGTGCTTACAAAATTTAGTTCCGCTTGTGTAAAAATATGACGAATAGATTGGCTGGTTTGTAATTTCAGTATAAAACATTCTGAAATGCACACGCAAAGTAAAAAGTACTTTGTACAAAAGCACTTGCATAGTGTTCACGTAAGGCATCGTTTAAAGGGCTCAGTGATTTGTGGTCAGAAAATGTTCTTTTTTTATTTTTGAAGGGTTAAAAATATGTGATGAAACAAAAGTTCTCTGTGGCCTCATTGTCCAGAAGACAAAAGAAAGAAAACAGGAAAGTGACAGGTAAAAGTTAACCAATAAGGAAGAGGCATTATACTCGCCCTACATGTGTGTTCGGTGAATAGCTGTCTGGAGGATCCTTGTTTATCCTTGAGAACAAGTTATCGGTGATAACAACTTTTAACAATTTAACAATTCAGTTTGGATAAGTAGTGTTGACAGGTAAATGGAACCCTGCTTGGAACAAAAGTGGAAAGTGTGAGGCAGCTATATGCGATTGGTCTTGCTTCTAGTCACTCGATAACATTAAATAAAAGAAAAGCATAATAAATTAACTTAATAAAACATTGTAACAAAGGCAGAAGATAAAAGGAGAATGGAATAAATGGAATCAGGATTTAGTTTTTTGTTTGTTTGTTTGTTTTAACCTGTAAGTGCCCATTATTTTTAAAAACCAAAACCCCCTCCATATGTACAAAAGTTACTAAAAATGAACGCAACAAAACATTTGATCAGATCATCCTTCATGGTTTACATATTGGATATTTGGCTGTCTTAAAAAAAGCATTACAATTTAAATTACTAATGAGTAAACATACACTTATAAGTTATTAATAATTCTGAAAATATTATTCAAATTTGCCCCTCTAAGCACTTTGCATAATTTAAGGTTTGTATGGCTTATAATGCTTTTGAAGCAGTACCATATGTGCTACAATTTTATATATAAATTAATAAAATCCGAGGACATATACAATATTAGGTACCATCTAAAATAGCTGAAATTTCACACATAAATAAGAAATGATTTTCAGTGTTTAAAATGGTTAAATTACACTGAGTATGAAAAAAAGTCTTATTCAAAGTCTTCGATCAAATGTAACAGTTCTTCAAAATTCCAGTTTAACTCAGTGACAGATCACTGGCATAATGCCTGGACTCATTCCCTGTCAGAATGCTCGGTAACAAACAAAAAGAAAACTTAAAATGATACCACACTACATCATTTTCTTACTGTTGTGCTTCAGAAACCAATTCCAGAAGAACAATTCTTACTGAGCTTTGCACTACGTTGCCGATTCCGAAGCTCAGTTATCCCTCTCGATGTATCCGAACCCAGTTAATATGGCCGCCACACTGACTCGTCCATCCTCCCGCTGGAGTTGAGCGCCGTCGGGGAGCTGCTGTGGCTGCCATCGGCTTCAGTCACCTCAGTCTGAGTGGGCAGGTTGGGGTTGATCCCCGTGGAGGCACTGGTGCACGGCGGCAACATCCTTGTCGGCGAACGCTCCCCCCCTGGCACCATGGAGAACTGGTACGAGCCAGATGAGGTACCGTAGTACAAGTACGGTGTGCTACTGGTCTGGAAGGGGCCGCTCTGGTTCTGGGTGGAGCCCGGGTATGGTGGGGGTAGGTAGGTGTGATAAGGAGTGGTGCTGGACATGCCTAGAGACATGCCAGAGGTCACGGGTGTTGGCGTGTATGTGAAAGTAGCTGGGTAGTGCATTCTGGGACTAGAGAAACGTGCCTCAGTTAGTGAAGACAGACTGGAAAACTGACGCTCGAACTGACGAGGGTCCGCTGCAAAAGGGCTCAGGTCCGACGTACCTGTGAGGAAGAGAAACAAGCTTTCGTTTAGATTTAAAGATTTAGCTGCAGTTGTATTTGAGATTATTGAGGTGTAATTAATTGAGGTCTTGATGTGGAAGCATTCTATCCGAGTTGAGTTATTAATCTGATTATTATCAGACTAATAGGTTGGGTATAAACTTTGCTACTGTAGTTAAATGTTTTGAATCCACACGTTATCACTTTTTCTTAGCAATCCATCAAACACAGAATAGAAACAGGCTTATCTTTCAGTGATGCGAGCTAAATCTCCTAACTCCGAATGTCAAAGCAAACAAGATAATGAAGCCTATTAAGCTAATGTTAAGATTTGAATCCGTTTTGACTGCCTGCCAGTACTGAGGAAAGTTTAGAAACTCGGCGATCTGAATGCATTTCAGCCCCGAAGCTCCCGTTATTAACACTGGCTACCTAAAACGACATAAATGACTCTTACTATCATCTGTTTTTTCTTCAGCACTGCAACCTGGAGAAAGATCTGCTTTGCCAACAAATGTTATTGTGTGAGCTCGATTTGTGTTCTCTTGTGTACAAACACTTCCATTTCTGAGAATACCAGATAGGAATAAGTACAGGATAGAGCGGTGGCACATATGGAAGCAGTTTAA
Organism: Ammoglanis amapaensis; assembly: GCA_028566735.1. NCBI lineage: Eukaryota > Metazoa > Chordata > Actinopteri > Siluriformes > Trichomycteridae > Ammoglanis > Ammoglanis amapaensis. Next base: position 4,490,303 of record JAOUQU010000002.1, read on the forward strand.
GGGGGGAAAATACAGTTTCCATGCGATGCATAATGAGCGCGCTCAGATGTGGTTGCACATCTACGATTAGCCAGACAGAAAAGGCAGATCTTCTCGTTTAGACTCAGTTTTGCTTTTTAAAAAATTATAAACCATTAGTAGGCTGTAGCTAACACATCTCAAAGGCTTAAAGAGTGTAAAAAGTCACGCCCTTGTCAAAACCCATAGATTCTCACTACCTTCCTGCAACTGCCACTGTTTATGGTGATCCTAACGTGAATGTAACAATGTTTTTGTTTTTTGGCTACATCCACGATCAGATCGTGATCGGCATCACTGATTTGGCATCGTTTTATGTTGGATGCCCTTCCTGGCATAGTCCTCTCTATTTATCCAACTGGCACAGCAACACACTGGTCTATCCATCCCAATAGTTAGATACCCTAAGATCAGTTCAATGTCTCTGATTAACCTGGATGCAGGATTTTAGACTGGTCAACTTGGTCCAGGTCCTTTCTTTGTGGAGTTTGTTCATGCTCTCCTTGTGTCTCTGTGTGTTTCATCCAGGTGCTCCTGTATCCTACTACAATCTAAAAACATTGTATGGTTTTTTTGTAGTATTTGCTCAAACCCCAACCCAATGTTTTATGCACATGGATGTACGTAAATCAATCTGTGGGTATTAAATCTTGCTCACGCCTCATCTTTCTTGTGCCAGACAAATCAGTTTAAGTTCTGATTCATCTTATCAGGTGCCTATATAAATTCCATCTGTATACTATATTCTAGTCACCTCTTCCTGTGTTTCTCGGTTACGAATGGCGAGTGATATGAAGTTCAACCAAGTCTTTGGTCGACAAGCGATCTCATGATTGTTCCTTGTCTCAGCCTACATCAGGTCAACGTTCTTGCCTTTCACCAATAGTCAGGAATGTTTGCTGCCTTGACAACTGTCCTATTCAATAGCATTTAAAAAATTTATATACATTATTATTGTTGTTATTAAAGTTGTGGTCGCCCCCCCCCCCCAATATGTTTGACTACCTTTCTATATCATCCATTCTATAACATCTTGGGTAACAATCTGGTTTGGTTCAGTTCCACAATGTTCTTTCTGTCAGTACATTACAGTGAGTATTGTGGCCCTGCTTTGTTATATGTTTGCAAGTGATGGATCGACTCACTTTAGAAAACACGTGTGGCCAATTATACTCACATCAGGCGCTCACGTTATCAACTTACTGCTATTTCAGATCTAACAGGAAATACTAGTCAGAAGGCAATGTGACTGTGAGGGGAAACCATGGAGCAAACCATCCTTAAACATTTCCCATGCTTCTTATTACAATGAATGTATTAGTTTTATTTGTATTAAACAACACTACACATCTGATACATGCAATATATTTCTGACAGTTATTTGGACGGAAGGTCTGATTTCATTGAAGCACATACCCAGACAATGCGCCTGTACTTTTGAAATGTAATTGATGAAAAAATTTCTATAATAGAGAAAGACAAACTACAGTACAAGCCAGAGCCAGCCCAAGCTTTTGTGGAGCCCTAAGCAGAATTTATCTTGGGGCCTCCCATACCATCACCTCTGCACAAGATGCTTCATCATTCCATAAGCAATACTTTTATATATATATATATATATATTAGGGCCGGGACTTTAACGTGTTAATTTCGATTAATTAATTACAAAGATTTTAACGCGTTAA
>JAOUQU010000002.1:4527193-4538975 GCA_028566735.1 Ammoglanis amapaensis
TAAGAATATACGTGCATTCATTCAAAATTTTAGTAGCAAAATAATTGCGATTAATTAATTACAGACCCTGTAATTAATTCGATTAAAATTAATTTGAGTCCCACCACTAGTTAAAATATATAAATGTGTATAAGATAAAATCAGGGACATTTCATTACCGTTTAATGCCACACTATGTTAATAAGCAAGTGTAATAAGCAGCACGAATACAATTACTTCATGATGTAATAAACATGTAATTTTGAATTGTAGAGTCAGAAGCTGTTGGGTAATAACAGAATAGTTGGAACTAGATGCAGTCATCTGCGACATTTTATAAATTGCTTCCAATAATAAAGTATAAAATATACAATGTGTGTTATGTTTTGTTTAGTAAGATTATTGTAGTTGTAATGCTATAGTGCAATATTACTTACTGGTGTTATGTGTAACATGAGGCTATTAGAATTATTTTATTCGCTAGAACTGATGTTGATTTTTTTATTATAGGCGCCGGCTTGTTCGTTCTTGATCCGATGATCCATCTCTCAACATCTTTATACATTTTTTAAACTTATTGATGAGACCAGGACTTGTTTTAACTTTGAAGCCATCTGGCTGTATCGGGTTGAAATGCTGGCTTATCCAACATGGTCCGTATCAAATTACTTTAAAGTCCTTTGAAGAATTTTGGTCATTTTTCTTCCAGCCTTTCTATTTACCATGTGGTTTGCAAGCCATCGGATTGTATTTTTGTTTGTATTTATTTATTTTTTCATTTTGTGACATTTACTATTACTCTCCGATTAAACTCCTACTGCCAGGATGCCATTATTTAGTGGCACATGGGAAAGAATTCTTGCCTAAATTTGCAGCGTAAACATGTTTCTCCGAGCTACGCTCACTCACTTCCGAAAGAGATCATATCTAATTAGGTATTTGTCCTGACTGTCTCAAATTAACTTGTTGATCCAGAGCAAAGCGCGGTAAATACACACAAGGTGTCAGAGACGTATGATTGAGGTTTGAGGATAAACGTCAGAGCAGATGCAACACGCTTACAGATAATAGTATGTTAAAAGACCTCTAATTAGTTCCTGGACATTGCTTCAACCTAGTCTCAAACTTCACTCCAAAATACAGCTCAGGAATGTCTATGTAAATACAGTGCATAGGATCAGGAAGGGGCTGAAATGACCAAAATAGAGATGTATATTGGTGGCTTTATAACTTCTGTTTCATTAACCTTCACCTCTGAGTTTAATTAAGCGTACTTTTCTCGGGTGTACAGGCTCACGTTTTTTGACTCGTTGGGTCACTTTACTGCCATTAATAATGTTTTTCTAGTGCAAAGGCGAGTTTTGTTAAGTAATTAGTGGAATTAACCTACATGTTTAGCCTGCAGGGCCACCGTGTTTATTAAATGAGAAGCACATGGACCTGTGAGCCGTGTAACACGCTTCTAATTGATCAGTGATGGTTGAACAACAACAAAGCTGCACTTTTGTATCATATATAGGGCAGGTATTTCAGATCTGATCTTATCTGTACTTTAATTCAGTTCCCTTTATATTTTGCTATCAGGAAATTATTCTGGTAGGTCACGACAATATCAAATAATAATGTTAAAGTATCTGGATAGAATCAATCAGGCATTTATACGCTCTTTACACACTGACATTTTATTTATGTATCAGTTCAGGTGAATTGGAGATACTTAATTGTCCATGACACTGTTTGTGCACTGATTAAACTTGTTAAAATGAGGAAAAACTATGTATTGAGTGTATTGAACCAATCAGAAAAATTCATCTTAATAAACAAAGAAACTAAATATGTATGATACTAAATATTTTATTATTTAGCTTTAAATCTAAGAGTGATCATTAAGTTTTTTATCGTATTTTATTCCATTGATTCCATCTTTTAACACAGATCAGTTAAATCAATAATAATTTTTTGTAAAAATATAATTTTTTTTTTTTGGTTTAATCCTTGTTTTGTAATTTGTGGTTACATTTACAGTTTTTGTCCTGTTGTTTTGTCCTCGTATGTGCTGGACCAGTATTGGAGTTTGTCAGCTATTATCAAAAATAGCTCGCTGTGCAATCACTTATAAACATTATAAAATAGTTTTGATATGTTTGATTATGTATATATGGTTACTTATTGTATTGGTATGTTTTATATTTATATACATATTTGTACTGGGTGACTTGCTATCTCAGTGGATGTCAGTGACTGAACAGGCTTAATGCACGATTTGTTCAACAGCTGATACTTCCTGTGAACATCATGTAAATGGCACATGCTATTCTTTACAGGTATGAGTGTGTGAATCTGTGTGTTTATTAGATGTAAAATGTAAGACTGTCTGTCTGCACTCGGTGTTACCAAAGTCATTTTCTTTGTATCATGCTTTGCTAATTAAGTCAATAAAAATAATGATAATGACTAGTAATCAGAATTTTATAGACTTCAAATCTCCGATCTGGATACTGTTGGTGTTTACAATCCTCTTATTGTTATACATTATTTCATAAAAGCATGACAAGTATTGATTGGATGTTTATTGTATTTGAAAGATACGTATAAATCATATATTCTAAAGAACAACGTGTGTGATCAGTTAATTCCAGTTATTTGAAGTCTTTTAGTTTTAGCTCATCTCATGGTGTCTTTAAAGTCAGTACACTGATGACAAACTCACTAAACCCGTTCTGCCTGGCACAGACGGTCAGTATCAGTGCTCCAATTCTGCTACAACAGTCCATCATTCGACAATCATGAGAAAGCTCATGCTGAAAATCTTGTAAGTAAACTTCCACCTCTTCTCATTTAATCAGTATTCCTAAATGTATTTGCTTGCTTTGCATCATGGTTATTTTCATCTTTTGCCAGTCTGCAGGGGTGCAGATGTCGGCTGGATGATTTCCTAATTTAGTCTGGCTTTGTTTTTTTGCATAGTTCTATGTTTTGAAAATTTGTGGTATTCAAATGTAGTTTGCATGTAGTTTGTTTGTTTTTGCGTGTGGTCACGGTTTCCTCACCTTTAGGACTGTCCTGTCTGTGCGAGAACTTATCGGGAGACTTGCATTATTGCATTATTTTAAATAAAACCAAGCAGCCAATGGAAATGTTTAAAATCAAAAATGCATTTCTATGAATGGAAATCTTTTTATATCTGGATTAATATTTATTCCTGTGAAATAAGCTTCAAATTGTAGAAATTTATTCCGTTCTTGCCCAAATAGGTTACAAAATTTTTACTCTAAAATTGTTGTACATACATAACTTAAATTAATATTTTAATATAATGTATTATTTAATATAATGTACTTTTTATGTTGCTGATAAGTCATTAAATCATTTCTCTGTCGGTTGATCAACTCTATGTGACACATTAACTTTGATTTGAATTCATTCGATTACTTTTATATAAGATTTAAACAACAGCTAATTTTTCTTCTATTTTTGTTCATGTTATGGATGTTTGTCAAAGTGTAGAATCTTTACAGTAGGTTACTCTTAAACAGCCTCAAAAGCATCAGTCCGGTCACTTGTATTCTGTAATGCCTTACACAACGTTTGGGTTTTGTTTTATTACAAAATAAGTAAAAGAAAGTGAATGTGAAATACCTGAGCTGCTTTTTAATAAAGTAGTTTATCTGCATATAGTTGTGACATTCAGAAGAAAAAATCAATAAATGAAATCCATTTAAACATGGTGTAAAAAAGTTAAATAATACTCAAATATTTTATAATAAATAAAATAATGACTATAGTAAATAAAAAATAAATCAATCATTATTCACAAGAACAATTGCTGATAGTAAATATTGCTTATGCACTTTTAAAGTTTCTTGCCTTTGGCAGTAAAAACCACTTTTCTGGCTGTACAACAGACCTAAAGACATCTCTGCTTCTCTCACCCACTGAACTTTTCCACATCTTGATTTAATGCTGGCCTGTAAATTGAAACGGAGTGCCTGTTCCTACATTAAAACCTCCCCCCGCTACCACCTTTCCACAAATAAAGTTTAAAGTTCTGCAAACATGTCAGCTTCTTAGCATGTCCACAAACGTAAACACCACGCCGATTGATCACCGTAGGTTCAACCATACCATCTCGCGAGTGTCCGTCTAGCAACATCGCTCATCGACCTGGACCACGGTGCCTTCCGACAGACCGTCCTCAGAACTCAACCCCAGAACGCATAAAGAAAAATCATCATTTTTCAAGCACTCACCCCAGAAGAAGTTCTGCTGACACTGTGCGACCGAGCTGAACAGACTGTTCGATGCCATAGCCACACCTGGTTATATCCTCGTCCGGTAGTTTTCCTTCTGAGGTCGCCTTGACCCTTTCAAGTCCTAAACTGAGAGGCACAGGGCAGAAAGCTCAGCATCCCTTAAATGCACTGACTGCTGTTCTGTACGATCTGTGCATTACAGTGGATCAGAGTCACCCAGCATGCAGTGCAGGCACAGATTTTGGATGCAGCAGAACGAAGCAGACAGGAGTGTGTTTAGAGCTTACTTACCAATCTCCGGGAGCGAGGTTGACCTGCGCCGTTTAACCATTTACACCCCGGCGGCTCCCTGAGTTCGTCCTGGGCGAAACTTTCGCACCGCACTTGTGGTTCTGTGGTTGTTTGTGAGGGGACTGAAACATTCTCACCATCCAAAAACGTGTATGCTTTAAAACATACTTTTTTTTCCTCCTCCTCGTGGGCTGGTACTGGAGGCTGGGTCATGTGCTTCGTGACATCAGAGCACAAAACTAGAGCGAGACAGCCTATCCTCCTTTGGCTTGGATGGATTTTATTTTTTTGGGGGGAAATCTCTTGTCCCAGCAGCGGCACAACATTTCCTTCTCACATCTACAAGGAAGAATGAACCCCGGCTCCGTCAGGAAGGGGCCAGAGCGCTCCACATTTCAACAGAGCTTCATCTCATTTGCTGCACTGTGGAGGGGGTTTTCTTTCCCTCGCTTCACTCTCGGCCTCTCGGTGTACTTAATGTATTTTTCAGCTTTCAAAGTGCTGCTGCTAGGGATGACTGAAGCTGGCACATCCGACAGTGATGCTCACAAATGATTAGCAGTAAATTATAAGATGAATTTTTATACTATATTGGTGAAGGATTTGATTCGGTGCCAAGTTCTACATTTTTGGCACTTTACTCTGAAGATATCTTGCTTTGACTACTGTTACTTGTATCTTTTATTTTAACATTTTTCATTTAGTGTTTGCTTAAACGTTTTTGCCTCTGAATTGCTTGTTTATTTCTCAACTTCTGCATTTACATGTTCGGTATTTAGCTGACTACATTTACAACTAAACACCATTTTTGAGCGATTGAGGGTTAAAGGCTTTGCTCAGGGACCCAACAGTGGCGACTTGGTGGCAGTGTGGCTTGAATCATCGATCTTTCCATCTCTAACCTAGTACCTTAACCACCAAATCATTACTGCCTTTGTCTTGTCTCCCTTTATTACTTGTTTAGATTAGAAACTCTGTTCATTTGATGTCACTGTGTATAATATCGTTCCAGTAGCTACTTCAGTGTGTACTTGTATGTAGCTGCAATAACAATAAAGCCTCTATGACTTTGAGTTTTTGGTTAAAAGGGCTTCTTAAATGTGTTATTCAAATAAATGCTTTGGATTTTCCTGTACTAATCCCCCCCCCCCCCCGTCTTTCTTTCACAATGAATGGAGTTCTTCGCTCAGTGTGTAGTTTTGCACATGTGTGTGTACACTGTGTTCCATAATTAACCGTATTTGCAGTGACGCTGTGGAGACCGGTGTGGGTTCAGTGTTAAATCACGTCTGTCTCCACACCGGTCTCGCCCGTCGTGCTCTCAGTAGTGGGATTTAAACAACACTGATTCATCAGCATGTCTTACACACCTCGCTCAGCCGCCTCCAGGTGAAAAATGGGCTGTGCTAATTCATCCACTTTTTTATATTCAGGGTCACACCAGGTGCTGTATTGAATTTGTTTAGTTTTTCCAGCCAGTTGAGAATAATGATCCGTCTCTTGTGGAAAGAGGCTCGATCGCTGTTTTGCTAAATGGTCAGTTTGAAAATGACTTTTTGTCATCAGCCAGCAACTCGATGGATATCAGATGCTACTAACATTTACATTTTCAGCATTTGGCATTCACTATTATTTAAAACGATTTACAGTAGTTTCAGTATAAAGTCTGAGCAGTTAGGGCTACGAACCTGCTCAATGGCCCTATGGATAGTGTAGCCTAGTGGGTAGAGCTTTGGGCTGTCAACTAGAAGATTGGAGATTCAAATTCAGACAGGAGCATACAGGGTTAAGGGATGTGTAGCACATTGTTGGGTCTTTAAGCGAGACCCTAAACTCTGTCTGGTCCAGGGGAGCCAAATGATGGCTGACCCTGCGTTCTGACCCCCAAAGTCTATACAAATTTGAAGAATGGATAAGCGAGCAAAGAATTGTTGTGCTGTACATCTGTATATATGTAATGACAGTCAATCTAGCTATGTAGTCTATATTTTAATTTTATATTTTTTGATTGTATATACTTTTTGATTGGTAGGTTAATTATCCAAAACCTTAGTAATGCAATAAAGCAGGATGTTGTTATATATTATGTTACAGCCATATGCTCCCAGATAAATAAGCAGGATTTTCCTAGGAAGTCCGAAACTTTTGGTCTAGTTTGTATATTTTCCTCGTCTCTGCATGGATTTCTTCCCACAGTCCAAAGACCTGCAGTCAGATTAATTTGTGATCGTGAAATTGTCTTGATCGTGAAATTGTGTTTGTCTCTCGGTACCCTGCAACAGACTGGACCACAGTGTTTTTGCCCTGGGTGTGTCCCGCCATGACCTTATATAGGATTCAGCAGTAGCTGAACTAGATATTAAATAAATGAATGAAGGAATAAATTAAGGGACAAATGTTGATCGAAGTAGATCAATGGTACTGATGCGAAGTGTGTTAAACTGTAGTGATGCAGTTAATCATAATCTCTATTTAAGTAGTGTGTAAATAACCTGTCTCTTAGGCCAGCGAGATAGTGAGAAATTGTTAGATTTTTGGGATGATTTTAGTTTAGTTTCTGCTTTATTCATAACCCATAGTGTTTTTTAATCCTACTCAATGGTGTTTGATAGTCTGTGCTATTTGGCTAGATGAGGAACTTGGATAAACTGTGTGTTGTAAAAGAACAAAGATCAAAAAGCTACAACAAACTTTTGATAACAGCCTTTTTAAAGTCTCTGAAGTCCTAAACACAAAAGTTAGTATAAAAAAAACAAAGTTAGTGGAACCAAGATATCAAAGAATATTTTTTGGGAATTTCTTCCTGGTTTTGCAATGCACCATTTCCACCGGCTGCAAGACACAGCCAGATCAGAGATTCTGCAGACACCTCTATGCTTGAATTCATGAATGGATCGGTGTTGTTTCATTAGATTTAAGTGTCTCGCTTCAATGCAAACTGTCTTTCCTTTGGCCATACAAATGCTTTATTTTCAAGCTTTTATTCACATTTAGCAAATTGGCTTCTTTCTGTGTGCCTGATTTTTAGCTAGTGGTTTTGTAAAGAGTGAAGACTTTTTGTTTGTGTGTTTTCTTGCATTAAATTCCAGCATGTTTTAGAGTTTTGTGCATGTGATGATGCACTCAGATGACAACACTGAAGTGTTGTGTTATGACAGGACTTGGAGAGGGACAAGCAGGACCAAGCAAAAGTTTTCCAACATTTCAATGTGGATCATATTATCAGGGGCCGGTCTGCTACAAGCAATACGAAACCGAGGGCTTCAGAAAAAACTGACCCATCACTTCAGTCAGCCATGGCAAAGTGGTGATGATAAAGTGACGTGAAACGTTTTGGGAAGTTTGTTTGACTTCACTATGCTTTTGAGAAGTTTCAGTGTTACTTTTTTGGACTCTGATAGAAGTGATATCATGCAGAACGCACAGTGGGTACGTGAGTAGCACTGTGGCACACAGTAGGAAGGTCCTGGGATGGTCTTCTGTTGGGTTTCTTACTGTGTGGAGTTTACATGTTCTTCCTGTGTCTTTGTCTTCTCCCACAATCCTAATCCCAATTCTCCACTACATAGTCGTGCCAGTCCCAAGCTTGGATAAATAGATAGGGTTGTACCAGGACGAGCATCTGGTGTAAAAACATTGTGGATCATGATGTGGTCATTCAGTTGAGAGCAGTTGAAAGAGGAAGAAGCAGATGTGGTGGTAGAAGTGATATTATGTAACGTTCTGGTAATGACACGGCACATTGTTGTGTTGAGTATTTTGCCAATATACATTTACAATTACAATATACATAAAGTAGAAATGTGTATATACATACAAACTTTATATATACATAAGTAATGATATCCTGATATGGATTGAAACATGACCGTTCAATACCCTTGCATTACATCAAAACGATTAAAACTAATGAACAAATTCAAACTAATAATACTTTTCATTTGTACTTTCTGCTTAATCCTGACAGACATTCACCAAATTTCTTTTCATCTCACTAATCCAAAACGCACTGGTTTTATATGTTACAGCAAAACTAGTTTAGAAAAAGTTTGTTTGATAGCAAAATTTGTCTAAATGGTGAAAAACTGTATTTTAAATTTATTTTAAAATATAAAAACACACATTACATTTCTACACACACTTTCTTGTACAATGCTTTTTTTTTCAAGTGGTAATATTAGTAGTAATTAATAAATATTAATTCCAACAGCAAAATATTTTTTGTTTAAGTACAATAACTGCGCTCTCCAAGTCTCTTAGAAACCAGCAGAAAGAAAATAAAGGAAAGTGGACATGTGTACAGTCCAAAGAAGGTCTTCTCATGTTATGGGCCATCCATCATACTTGAACCCCTCACGGGTTCCCAGCTAATTATAAAAGTGATAACGGTGGTGTATTTTCTGCCACAAGGCAATAGTGGTTAGTGGTCAAAGTACTGGGCTAGAGATCAGAAGGTGACCAGTTCAAGCCACACTAACGCCACGTTGCCAATAATGGGCTTAATGCTTAAAAATGAAGCTCCATTGTAATTGTACATCACTTTGGATAAAAATGCCTGCTTAATGCTAAAATGTAAATATTGATCACTTATAGTTGATAACAGGTGCCTGTAATGTATTGTTGAAAATCGGAGAAACAGACAGACCTTCTCTTGTGGGGGCATGAATTTAATATTAAATAAAGCAATCTCTGCTCATCTTAGCAAATAATATGACTTAAGTATAACAGGAAATCTGTAGCCACATCTGTCTCCTATGGCTCCGTGGTGGGGTGATGTGAAGTGATCTACTTCCAACAGTACATTAACATACATCATCCAAAGTGTTAGAACTGTAGAAAGTCGTATTAGCGTAGTGGAAATCACATCCATTGCTTAGAATTTCACTGCTGGGTTTTAGACACCACATCATTTATGTAATAATATTTCCCTTCTATTTCTTCTCTGAGCATGTGCCTGCGTGGAGTGGTTTAGGCCAACCGTGGTGGTCCTCCTGTGGCCATGATGCTTTTGTGGCGAAAGCGTAACTAGAAACCAGAATGTTCGTGTCCTTTTGAGACTGGGCACACTTTAGAATGGACCACACAGGCATAATGTCGGATGTAGAACTTTCTGACGATGGCAAAATTCCGTATTTTTTTGCTTATTACAGAAAAAATAGGATGATCTTTAATATAAAATAGAAACTTGTTCAGTGGGTTGAATACTGCCGAAGTCTTTCTATTGGTATTTGTGTGAGGTTGGTTGTATTTTATACGAGGGTTCTTCAAAATGTTTTTACACTTTTCTGTAAAAAAATGACAATCTATAATACTAATAATTGTAATGCTTGTATGTCATTTTTTCATTAACACATTTTTAAGTTGACATGCTGAGTTCATGACACTTTAAGAAGTTTCCCTAGGCAGATTTATTTATCTGAAAACTCTTCTTTTGTATTAAAACTTATTTTTATTGTTGTACACAATAGTGTGTGGTTTGGTATAGTTAGATTTTACCTAAAAATAATAGTAAACAACCTAAAATGGTATTAATTATTTTGATAAATGAAAGATATTCAAATATATTTTTGTAAAGACACATTAAAATGTTTGGATAACTAGATATAATGTGTCATTAGGTTTTTATTTTTATTTACAATATTGTGACCTGGGTATCTTGAATATTATCACATCGTTAAAAAAAATGTTTAAATTAATTCCTATTCATGAAAAGCAAATCATTTACGCACCTAGACGAAGTTGGTATTGTTGCAATGAGTGTGTTGTTTATTATAGTTAATTTGTCTGATAACATGTGTTTCATTCATAGCCATCAAAGCTTTTAATTATTTGTATTTTTTAAATCCTTAAATGAACAAATTCACTGACTGTTTATCACAATATTGTGTGATTAGGGACAATTTTCATGAAATGAATTAAACCCTACCGATTTCTTATTGGTTTTTCGAGCGCTTTGAGAAGGAACATTAGTGTTTACTAAAATTACTAGTTCAGTGTCGTGTTTATGTTGAAATAGAACACTGCTTTTGTTTTAGTGGTTTATTTAAAATGTCTTTGTAGGACTAGAATTGTTTAACACTAAGCTAAACACGAAAATTGAATTCTCATTGTGTAGTTTCCTCCTTTTAAAGATTTTGAGCAGTTTTAAATGTAGCGTTGCTGTTAGTTGTTTGATAGTGGAATTAGAGATTGCCCTTCACAGGGTCCACACACATCTTTGGATTGTGGGAGGAAACCACAGCGTGCAAACATATTTACCTAAAACTTTAACAAACTGTTGCATAGCTAGTTTCTCTTAGTCATGTGACTCGAGTTTATATTTAGATACTATTATCAATCTATTCCAGATCAAATCAAAGCTCATTTAGTTTATTTAATTCACCCGGATTTACGTAAATTCTGTAACGTATCTGTAACGTATCCGACATGTAAAGACCTCACACATGGTTGGAAAGTTGATGAGTTTGGATTCAGCCTCGTTCACACTTAGTTCTACTTGTGAGTACTCGTCCATTTTTGGTGGATTTTGTTAACCCCAGTGGCTTTCTCTTGTGGCGAGGTTTCTTCTGGAGACCAGCAATTAAAGGAGGAGAACCTGTCATTTTTGACAATTATCACTCGAGTCTAGTTACCCAACAAGCCCTGCAGTGACGCTCAAAGTGATGTCAATCATAACATGTCACCTTACGTTGTCGTTTAACACTTTGTGAAGATGGAGCTCATCTAATACTTTTAACTTGTCATCAGGATCAACAGAAAGCCCAGAATGATCCATTTTAAAATGATCTTATGTTGGTAATCGAGTAGTCAGTCGTTTTTCAATGCTTTTGTAAAACATCTTTGGAATGCCTTTGCATTTTTGGTTTTTGTTAGCAGTTTTATAGTACTTAATTATAATATAATTATATTATATATTATATTAATATTATTATTAATATAGTACTTATATAATATTGTCTATGCTATTGTTTTAAAATATTATTTTACTCATGTTTTCAGTTCTACATCTGGTATTTTTGCTACCATACAACAACTTTATTTACTAGTAAACTGTGAATTATTACTATTTAATAATTAGTTATAACTATTTTATTACTATATTATTATGCCGTATTGGCCCGAGTATAAGCCGCACTTTTTTCCAAAATCTTGAACATAAAAAACTGGGGTGCGGCTTATTAGGGACAGTGTAGCCTAGTGGGTAGGGCGTTGGGCTGGGAACCCAAAGGTTGGGGGTTCAAATCCAGGCTCTGCTACAC
>JAOUQU010000002.1:4599812-4612266 GCA_028566735.1 Ammoglanis amapaensis
ATATAGTTTGTTTGCTTTACTATTTTTCTACAAATATGAACGTCTCTCCGGGCACCGTGGCTAGGGCTGCCCACCACTCCGGCATGTGTGCTCACTGCTGCTGCCCTCTAGTGTTAGTTTTCTAGTGTGTAAAAGTGTGTTTCACTGCACTGATTGGGTTTAACGTGGATGAATAACTGTGTAAAAGTATATGTAAAAACATATTCTACAAATTATTACAAATTAAAACTCTTTCTTTTTAAAAGAAGAAACATTTTCCATGACTTTTTAATGTTAATCATCATATGGTTTTTTTTTCGTTTGTTTTAGATTGTTGACCTTGCACTATTGGTAAAGCAAGACATGGTTCCCAAAATAGGCAACCCTTTCCGCCATGCTGAATCAGCTACTTTTCTCCAGTACCACAACACCAATGCCGAGGTGAGTCAAGAACTTCATCTCGGACACTAAAGTCTGGAGAATATTTTTAAACTGTCTGGAGTAAAGTTCTAGTTCAGGGATTGTACCACTTTTATCCTTAGACAGAATTAAGAGCTGAAATATAAAACTATTTTCATCAACGTTTAATAAATCTAAATGGAGTTGCTTTTGAGGAAGGTTTGCTTGTTTTTGTTAATACAATAAGAATTTATTATAAAATACCAAATTGCTTATTTTGTTAATACTTTAAGGACTTTGTACTTTGCATGAATAAAAAAAACTGTTACAAACGCTGTTTCTAATGATTGACCTTCAGCCAAGTAGAGCTGCCAAGTTAGTGCAAGGTGGTTTTGTAGTGTGGGATCTTTTTCATGGAGGGGCTTTTCTGTCACTCCAACCACAAAACCTCATCTCTCCTCTCTCATATTCAGCCAAGGCCACTTTCTGTCTGGAAATGTGAGTTGTATTTTAGCTTGGATTTCATTAGTGTTCTTTTTTTGCCACCTATATCTTGACGGTCCAGTGTGTAGGAATGTGAGAAAACAAACTTGCATCACTACTTTAGCAGATTAGAGACGTACACGTCTCTCACCAAGCTTTACTGTCTCAGTGGATTATGTTAATCTTTACCTTCAATGCTCATGATTTTAAATGTTGGGGATTAGGTCGGGTAGAGCACTGCTTTTGGGGGATCATAAACCTCATCGGTATGGGTATGTGGGGGGTATCAAAAGTTGTCAATATGGATTTGGGGGGGTGTCATCAAAACTCATCATTATGGATACGTGGGGAAAAATCTAAACTCATCATTACGGGTACAGAGGGGTCTTTAAAACTCATCATTATGGGTACATGGATAAAATCATGGGTACATGGGGTCATCAGAACCTGTCTTTATGGGTGCAGGGAGGATTATAGGTACAGGGAGGTCATCAAAACCTGTCATTATGGGTGCAGGGAGAATTATGGTTACAGGGAGGTCATCAAAACCTGTCATTATGGGTACCATTTTCAAATCATTACGGGGGTGGTAATCAAGACTTATCATTACGGGTACAGGGGCTCATCATTACGGGTACAGGGGTTGTAATCAAAACTCCTCATTACGGGTACAGGGATCATAATCAAAACTCCTCATTACGGGTACAGGGATCATAATCAAAACTCCTCATTATGGGTACAGGGGTGGTAATTAAAACTCCTCATTCCGGGTACAGGGGTGGTAATTAAAACTTTTCATTACTGGTACAGGGGTGGTAATCAAAACTCCTCATTATAAGAAGGCATTTGTGCAATATGGAATTATATTCGAATCGTCGCTGTGTGCTTTATCCTGTTTACTACGGCATTATAATATCAGGTTATATTTATTTATAAACAGGCCTCATATGCCAAAAGGGAAAGTGATTCTCCGGAGAGCACCCCTCCCTCTACCCCCAGCTCTGGTCAACAGGCCAAACATCACTCTATGAACCAGGGAAATGGGACCGTCAGTCAGGACTTCAGCTCCAAAAGCAAACAGCGCAAAAGGAAAAAGGTAACGTGTCTGCAGGGTGGCAGCAGATCTCTCGCCGTTGCCATAGATACTGATATTGTAGTATTGTGTAATATTAAATGGGCTAAATAGGCTCCAATAATAAATCATTTTAGGCTGTTGATCTGCTCAAAGTTTTTATTAACTTTTAATATTGTAAAGTCATTTGAACTCTGAACAGGGACTTTACAGTAAATTGAATAAAGCACTCACCCACTTAAAAGACGAATGATGGAGGGAAAATCTGGAGCTCATTTTGCTGCATGTATTGGCTTGGTCAGTTTTACCGGGTTGTAGCAAACAGCTAGAATGTTGCTGATAAGCATCATCACATCAGTTTATTGGCAGACATTACATTTTTTTATAGCTCATACAATTGTTGTATAAACGTACAATACTATTACTAATAATACATTTGTTTATTTGGTATGTTATGCTTTGTTTATAGATCCTACTAGTCTGGTAATTACTCTGTTAAGCTTTGTGGGTGTGTTGTGTGTTGTCCATGATCCATGCCAAGGCACTGAAACTCTGTGTACAGACACAATTGTTGTGCCTACTGTAAAGAGATTTGAAAAGGTCATCCCGTTGATAAATGAATGCAGAAACAGGCTGACACGTACATCTGGAACTGGCACCCCTGGAAAACATGAACAACATGTTTTGGCTGCTTTTGTTTTGCGTCACCATATCGAATCCTGATCTTCATAATTGATTTGACATAGTTTTTTATGCCAAATGCCTTTTCTGGACTCAACCCTTCGTATTTATCCGGGCTTATGACTGGCACTGTTATGCACTGGTTGATTTATCTTAGTGGATATGTATCTATTGGACAGTTAAGCAGGTTTCACGTTTTTTGAGTGTAGGGAAACCGGAGCTCTTGGAAGAAACCCACACAGGCACAAGGAGAACATATAAACACCACAGATAGGATTCGAGCTTCTGGGATCAAACCCAGAACCTTCTTGTTTTGAGGTTACCATGCTAGGACAGTTGTAGCTTAGATGTTCGGGTGTTGGACTAGTAAACAGAACGTTTGCTTTCTGTCTGCTAAGTGATGTAAATTTACTCTTCTACACTTACGTTTATATTTTAAGCATTAAGCAGACATCTTTATCCAAAGCGACTTGCATGATGGTTGTAATATACAGTCTGAACAATTAAAGGTTAAGGGTCTTGCTCATGTGCCCAACAGTGGCAACAGCTTAACCACTCAGCCATCGATGCCAGTAGAACAATTAACCATTTAAAAAATGTATACCTTTCTTTCTCCTAAATTAGTTTACCACAGTTGATCATTTTCTATCTTTGATTAAAGGCACCCGGACAACAGACGAAACTTTATTTAATCTTTATTTAACTTCAGACGTTCATGCTTGTAGACTCTCCTCATTACATTCTCTCATTGCTACACTGAAACACTCCTGACAACTTACTTAATGTTGATTTCAGGCTTGATTTCAGCTCACTGTCTCGTTTAAAGATTTATCCACAACAGCATCAGGAGCATCTACTTTGATTTAAGCTTGCTGGTACGGGATGTTTTCTCTATCTGGACAGATTTTCTATAACTGTTGAAAATCAGACCCACAACATGTCAGATTCACTGTCACACTTCTCAGGGAGTGTGTATCTTTTGTTGCCAAAAATGCTTTTTTGTGGCGTTACGTCATGTCTGGCTGACAGTTGGTGGTACTAATCTTCACTAAACAATTTCTGCATATGCAGGTTTTTTATTAAGGATGATGTTTAGGTGTCGAAATTGACAATTATTCTTATTTTGTGACTTTGTGCTCATCCATCATATACTTCTTAACATGATTTTAGTTCTTTTATGGCTTGTTTGTTACAGCCTCGTTCCACAGATCAGTTTTGTAATAATAATAAACTGAATACACTTTATTACATTGTAATTAAAATTACTTAATTTATAGTTAATATTAAAATATCTCCCGACTATTATTTTGACCTTTTGTCAGTTAAAACCAGACACAATTACAGATCATTTGTTTTATATTGTTTGTTCAATGATATTACATTTATTTGTTCAGGCAGGATGGTGACTGTGTGGGTAGCACTGATAGCCAAGAAGTCCTGTCTTCGATCCCCCAATGATGTTGCTTTATAGGTGTGTGCATGGGTGCTCCGTGTTGGACTGGTTTCTATGTGCCTCGTGTCCATTTAAACAACACCCCACGTCCACTACTGTTACAAATACAAATTTTATTTGTCATTAAACATATACAGATGTATAGTACAACAAAATGTTTATCTTCGCATATCCCTGGAAGTTGGGGTCAGAGCGCAGGATCAGTCAACGTACTGGAGCAGACGGGGTTAAGGGTCTTGCTCAAGGACCCAACAGTGACCGTGTAGCAGACTTGAACCCCCAACAGTTGGGTTCACAGTTGGGTACCCACTAGGCTACACTGTACACTGTTACTGATGGGATAAGCGGTTGCGAGTGTATGAGTGATTTGTATCATTGTTATTTAACTAATATCACGCATGAATTCTTGCTTTTAGAATGATAAATTTCTATCGGCACGTGGAGCAGTTTTGAGATACTGAGATTTAAAGATTTTGCTGTCTGTATAGCAAAACTGATCTGTGGAACGAGTTTCTAAAATATAATAAAATATAACCACATAAGTTCACATAAACAAAATGTTAAAAAAAAAATGAATAACTTGATGTCAGATAGAACTTATAAGTTAATTGTTAATTACCGTTTTCTCCATTTACTGGTAGAGAGGTGGTTTATATTATTTTTATATGTAATAAAATACACAATTGCAACTAGACATTTCTGATAACAGAATATATACCGCGTATTTATTACATATTTTTAAATAGCATTGTGAAACTAATGAATAGATTTGATAAGCTGGTACATAACTGGAAAAGGTATACACCGAATAATTCACTGGTCATCTCTGTTCAGTCATGAAAATCCCAGTCTGTACATCTGAAATGGAAACACTGGCAGAAAATCTGCATTACACTTTCTCATATGTCCTGCCATGTCAGTTTTACCACAGCCGATTTATTGCAAGGATGAAAATAGGGGAACCCTTTTTTTCCCTTTCTCTTCCTCTAGCCTCACAGTCCCATCCCATCTCGGGCCACATATATTTGGCAACGGAGAATAATTAGAGCTTCTCATGTTTGCCAGATAATTGTTACCCAACATTAACCGTCAGCTCTCTATATATCAGATCAACTCCTGGGTCCCAGATACATAAAGCATGAGCCGACACACAGCATTTATATAGCTGGGAGGGTAAAGTATTAAGCAATGTGCGTCCTGTTAGCCGGACCGGATCCAAATCATGTTTAGAAACGTGTGTGTCGTGTCTGGATGGCCTCCCCTGGATGTGTTTGTGCGTTAAACAGCCCGACTCCCACTGTGTTTTTGATTTAATAATAATATGGCCTGCGTGTTTTCTTTTTTACTTTTTTTTTCTTCTCTTTCTCGGTGTATTGCAGAGCGCAGCAGCCTGTGGTGCGGAGGCTCAGAGCAGTGCCATCCAGCCCGGCCACATCAGAGAGGCCATCAGGCGCTACAGCCACAAGATCGGCCCACTCTCCCCCTTCTCGGTACGTAATAACAGAGCCGTAAAAGAGTTATATTTATAATCGCTGCACAGCTCCATTTTAAAGTGGTCAAGCTCTGAGGTATAGGAATTGTTGAGAGCAATTTGCGGTCAGTCCGATTTTCATTTAAAAAAATGTCGCATAATCTTGCTGCTGAATTATATCATTGATTTATTAAATCGTTATCTTTTTTAGAAATAAAACAGGTACTTTTCTTGCTGTTCTGTAGCTGTGAGAACATCTCAGCAAGGCCTACTTATTTTTCTCATGTGCATTCACGGCTCGTTTTTGCAGGGTTATAATTTAGCCTCGTGCTTAGCAGTGCGGTTGTCGTAAATGGTAGCTCGAGTTTTAGAAATTGTTAGTGCAGTGTTGAGAACGTTTTCTTTGCCAGTTCGGAAGTTGTGCTGCTGTAGTTCACAGGTAATAATCAATTTACTAATGACCGACTCGTCTAAATTATTTTAAATCCACCAACAACCCAAAACATTTCTCCGTTTTAATAAAGTCTTACGAAATGTTGACATTTAGTTATATATTTATTTAGACATCACTTTTAAAATAGTAAAAGCTTAACAAGCATGATCTGACTTTGCAGAACTTATTTCTGCTAAAATGTGTCTGAAGGTCTTAAGCTGCAGAAGTTATAATATACAAACCAATGTTTTTTTAATGTGCTTTAGATTTTTTAACTAAATAATAATTAACTTTAATCTTACATTTGGTTTTCATGGTATCAAAATATAGATTCACATCATTTATGTGATCATTGTTTACTAAGTGAAGTCACAATTTCTAGCAAAGTATCAGTTATCAACATACAAATTGTCGTGTCTGTCTAGCCAAGTATTTATTTTAGAAGAGTTTAGTTTTCATATAAGTTTCTTATAGCTGTTAATATTTCAGCGTACCTTGTTTTATGCTAATCATGGGGTTTAATTATCTTCCCTAAACTAAGCCTATTTTGATTAAACAACACATTTATAACACATCTTGTGAGTATGTGAGGTCTGAGATATAATGAGATTTAAAGGGTTTTTTTATCCACTTATAATTTCACTTATTATAATCGTTTTTGATCATTAAAACATACAAGTTCAACATTTAACTGCTGAGATGATAAGTTTGTGATGAATATCTTTTCTTATTATTTGCCAGTGTTAAGTGCAGCATGTGGTTTTTGCTTTACACAGAATTTATTTAACAGTAGAAAATCATTTCATTTTGAACTAGTTTCCAAACTCTTATATAAAGTGAGCTGTACTGTAAAATATTATAATAAAACAATATAGAAGGATAGATTATCAATTAAAAAGTTTACACTTGAATTCCAGATTTGCCATTCAAGCTCGGTTGGGTGCTTTGGGAAGCATTTTCGGCTCCATATAATCCATTTTCCAAACCACATGGGTTATGCAAAGAAATTATTTTGTGATACTGAAGACAAGAAAATATATAAATGACAATAAAAAAAACCTTCTATATGGTGTTGGACAAAGAGGTGCACCATATAGCACCATTAATATTCTTTTGAAATCTGGTCATCAGGGTCTGTAACGATTTTTATTCTTAAACATGATGATGTTTAGTAAATCCCCGAAACAATTTGTTATCCAAACTTTTTTATAATAAAAAAACCAGCCATGTCGTCTTTGAATCCCACAGAATGTTGCTGTATCACTTTGTTTTGTTTATAAAATGAACTGCTGTTAATCGTGGCATCTTTTTTTAATATTACATCTAGGTATGAATTAACTAAAGTGAACTGCACAGTTTAACATTTTGTAATAAAATAAACTCTCCATCTTCTGTGTTGGACACATGAAATGTGCACGATGACCTCTGTTCTGGTATCACTAATGTTCCTCTTAAATCTAAACAGTCACAGTGCTCTCTAAAGATTTAGCCGAACCGGGATTCGCTTAAATATGATGAAATATGAAGGCTGATGACCTCTCGGGTTGTAATTTCTCTGTTCGATATTAAAGATTCATTATCAGAGGAGAAGGCTTGATCGAATTATGGAAGCTGTACTCGGTCTAGCGTTTCGGTGATTGCTTAACTATAAACATCAGGTTGGCATGTTTAAGAGAAGGAAACTATAAAGTGCATTAGTATCCCTTATATTGTGTAATATATAAAACAGGTGCTGAATGCGTTTCCATCCTATGATGATGAGTGAAGGCTTCCAGATGTTCCTTTAGTGGCATTGGGGTTTTGCCTTTGATGAGCTGCTCGTGCTCCGTCACCAGCGGTGGCACAGAAATAATTAGGTGTGTGTGCGCATGTGCACGAGTGTCTTTGGGTTGGCATGAGGGCTAAGTGGTCTTGTTATTTCTTAGGATTTATTGCTACTGGAGCCAGGGTAAGAGCATTTCATTAATTGTACCAGTAAGTCATTTGGCTCCAATGCTTTACCTCATGCCTGCTAGTTAAATCTATTTTGTTAATTAAAATGTAAACAAAAAACGATTGAAGTGGACAGTTTTGGATTGGGAAATATAGCGGTCATCAAACTGATCTTAAGCACGAATGTCCCATCATTATAATTTTGGATCATAATGTTTTGTCGTCATTATATAGGGTAGAACAAAATAACGGTTCGATAGATTTAGAATTTACAATACTGTTTCACCATGGTGCTTTTCTTCCTCTGCATAGAACCCAATCTGTGCAGTAAAACACACTTTTACTGCTTTATTAGTGAACACACACTAGGGGGAAGCAGTGAGCACACGGCGATGGCGCAACGGGCAGCCTTAACCACAATGCCCAGAGATCAGGCAGCGGTTCGATACCTTGCTCAAAAGCATTTCGGGTTGTCACGGATTCGTAAGCATTTCAATTTTAACCAATTTTTTAAGTTTATAGTAACACACAAACAAATCTGTGAGTAACAATTGATAAATTGCATATTGTCCTTGTCAACAGTGGAATAATGCACAATGACATTTGTCCCGTGTTAAATTAAAATACATTTATATCGAGTTATTTAGTGTCCGATTTAAAGAGTAACGAGTTTGGGGTTTACAGTTGTGGTGGGCTTCCGGTATGTATGGTGGTATTCTTTTTTCTTTAGTTCTGTCTGGCTGTTCTCAGAGTCGGACCACATAAATCAGAATGCGGTTATATGTTGTGTCAGTGTTAGTTGGTGGGTTGTATATTCGGATATTGGCTTACTGGTTACTATAATCAGAATATTGCTGGTTCAATACCTGTATTTGGCACCGATATCTATGTGTTTTGTATGGTATGAAGTGTTTTATTTTTAAGTGTGTCATAGCTGATAAATTGTGAGACACTTAACGTTAAAAAGCTTAATATCTTTTAATATACTTCAATAACAAAAAAGGAAAGTTTTCTTCACTAATTTAATTCTTTGGTCATTGTTGTACAATGTGGTCACATTTTGTTCATGTTTAATGTGTTTTTGTGCTTTTACTACATCATGGCAAACGATCGATCTCATTGGAGACGCTTTTGAAATGTCAGCGGCCTTTAATGCTTTGTTCTAGTGCAGATCGAATGTGAGCATCTTATTTGTAGAAGCTGTCAGTTATTTCATTTAAAGGCTTTATTTCTCTTCCTATTACCGCAGTCCAGTCATTCTGAGCTAATTAACTCTGAAATTGAATGAAGCATTTAATGAAAGAAGTTAGGAAACTCTCAAAGCCTGTTTGATTATGCCAGCCCAAACATGAATGCACGGAGTAACCAGCTTACCCTTAGGCACTCCCCAAATCAGTGGAAATGGCAACATTATGCTTTGTTTGAGCATTGCTTTCATCACACAGGTTTGTTTTCTGTTCCGCTTGTTAATGGTGTATTCAGTCACTTCTTTGTAGCTCGCCATGCTTCTAATCAACAAAAAGTGGCTCCATTGAGGTTTACTCTCAAGGTTGTATACATGGATTTTTTTTAATTACCGCTCCTTAAATAACATCTATCTTCTATTCAGCTTTGGTAAACCAGTAAGTTAGATAACACTGTTTGCTTTTACATGCAGAACTACCACACAGCTCCAACTAGCAAATCTCAGTGCATGGGGCGTTTATTCAGTATGGCTAAACGTATACAATGAGCAGTGGTCTAGATTGTAACTGAACAATCAAAGTGAACCTTTTATAGGTAATTTAAAATTTAAACACAATTAAATGAGGAAGAATTTGAGAAGAATCAATCCATCAATACGAAACAATTCATAAAAAAGAAAAGTAAAACATACTGAACCTTAAAAAATATCAGACCTAAAAGTGCACATTAGTTGCCTTTTTGATGTATAGGGTCATGAGGCAGACCCTTAATTTTAGATGAATACATGTTCTAATTAGTGGATCCATCGGATTTCACCAGGAAACAGAAGAAAAGCAAATATGGGACTGATATGGATATTAAGATGAGGGCTGAACATTGATTGTTAAAAAATATTTTTACCTTTTCTTATTGCTGCTCATGCAGTCATGTTACTACAATCCTAATACCTTAGCAGTAGTTATAATCAAAGTCCACTCTTGTAATTTTCTTTAAGCAAGACTAGTACAGGACATTTACTGTAGAAGCAAGTTTGAGATCATTTAGACTGAGTTCCTGTACAGAACGCTACACTGAAGAATCAAGGTCTTTCCTGAAGGCCATGCTTAGTCTGAAGGAAAGCTTATGTCAAGCTTTCTAAAATTAACTCTTAGCTGACATGCAGGTTTGGTTTATGTCTTTAAAACAAGAAAAATATTGGGGGAGGAAGTTTGAAACTAACAAGCGAAGAGAAATGGATTGTGATCTCTTCCTGATCCAAGTGTAACGGAATTGGTTTGTTATGCCCGTTTATCATTTTAGTCCGAGAGAGTCCGAGAGGTTTTATCGTCACTTCAGCTACGTATAAGTACGTATTGAAGCAAAACAGCGTTCCTCAAGGATCACGATGCAACATAAAACACAGGGTGTAAAGCAATATATAATAAACAGTGCAGCTACACAACGGTACAATAAATACAGAAATCAAATCATAGATATTTTTATCTGAACAATAATTAATTGAACAGACTAGTGGAAAGTGTCAGTACATTTCAAGTGATATTCTTCTAAACATGTAAAGGAAAAATATGGATGATTTGGTGGGTAATGTTTTGGAGATTGGATGGATGTTAAATCTTAGCAATGGGATCTGTGTAACCAAAAAGTGTACAACAATAATAAAAAAAACACTTATATCAAAATGAAAATTAACTATTTTAATAATTTAATTACATGCCTACAGCCTACCGGTCTGATGTTTTGACACACCTTCTCCTTAATGGCTTTTCAGTTGTTTTTCTCTGTCGTACATAAGACATACAAACATATGCAATTATGTCGTAAACAAAACATTTAAACAAACCATTATTTTATATTTTAATTATTTAAAATAGCCCCTTTTTTCTTTGACGAGGAGTCACTTAAAGTGGTCTTGAAGGAATTCCCAGGAATGACCCAACATATCCCAACATAACTTATATTGTGGAGGCCAGGTCATCTGACAAAAAACTTTTTCTTGGTCAGATAACTTTGTCGTAACTTGGTTGCGTAAACAACATTAAAAAAGTTAATGAGAGTCACGTGTTAATGTGTCAAACTGTGCTTAGTGGAACTCATGTATTTTGTACAGGTATCTTTATCTGCCCATCATGCCCCTACCAAGGACTTAAAGACCTCACACATATTTTCCTTATCCCACCCGGCTAGCAAGCGTTCAAAGTCTCATGGCTGGTATGGTAGTAGAATATCCTGATTTCCCCAACTGAGTAATACATTATGTAAATAAGCAGTAGTAGAATAAAGAGTGTGTTATTGATGATGCAACTGTTCTGTAGTGTCTAGAATAAATCGTCTAGTTTGAAAAGATTTTATTTGGTGTTGGGCTAATTTAGGTTGCCATGACAAATACAGTTAACTTTGACTATATGAAATGTTCTATCATATGTTTCCATATTCATTACAATTTTGTAATGCATTATTCAGTCTAATGTGGTATTAGTATAATTTTATGATGTCATGGTATTTGGTATAAGCTATAAAACAACTCTATATAAAACTCTACATTTACCTTTTTATTTATAGTGTAAACCCTCTTTTTAGTTTTGTCATTAATTTTTCAAAAGCTAAGCTCTTTACTGCCATTCCTCGACCATCACACTGCCGTTTAACCTTTGGCTTTACACTATTTGTGTGCCAAAGACAGCAGACGCGTGAGTGACGAGTCGGTTCTGTTTATTGCTCCATCCTCTCCCCGTATCTCAGTAAGGACAGCCGTCTCGTGCTGTGCTGCTGACATCTACGGTACTGAAAAGTTTTTAGGGCCTTGCCCTTCTCTATGCCTCACAAATGCTCCACTAAATGCCCCATTGATCCAGTTTTATGTCTCCGCATTCCTGTTCCATCCAAAGAACTGGCGCTAGATGCTGCTTCCTGTTCTAGGTGTCTCAGAGGCCATTCAAAACCTTCTGCTAACAATTGCACATTTACAAGTGGAGCCATTCTTTCCTGTGGTTTGAATACCTTGTCATTATAGCATGCAATTGCCATTTTGGACGTTATCTGAACAGCTAGACTGGTAAAATATGTACTGTTCATGATCAGTCAACTGGAAGAGGAATAGCAACGAGCCAGAATAGCAACACTGGAGTCACTGAGACTAATAGGATTCTAGGGTATATATATATATATTAGGGATGTGGAGATTCACCGATTCACATGTCTGCGATGCAACTGCACCGGTAGATTCAAGGTGAATCGGGTTTAATTTGCGGGTGAATTTACGGCGCAATCGCCTTTTTGCATCGGCAAATATCATAAATACCAGGTTAAATCGGCTGTTTTGCTTTCCAGTATCTATTCCTTATTGTAACGTATTTTCCGAGGAAACAT
>JAOUQU010000002.1:4806249-4821982 GCA_028566735.1 Ammoglanis amapaensis
TGCTCAAGGACCCAGCAGTGTAGCAGAGCCTGGATTTGAACACCCAACCTTTGGGTTCCCAGCCCAACGCTCTACCCACTAGGGTAATACATTATGAATTTAAAAGATTTAAAGAAGGGGGTTTCCACTATTATCGTTCAAAAATTAACATCCAGATTTTATTGAAGTGTTAACACATTTGAACATGTTTATCTATGTCTTTATCTAGTCATTCTAAGAGGCAAACTTTACCAGAACCCAGAAATTACATACATTATACATTAAAATACCTTCAGATACTGAGGATTTTTTATCTCCATTTAACCCAATCTGTGCAGTGAAACATACATTTACACACACAAGTGTACACATACTAGGTGGCAGCAGCAAGCACAAGTGTCTGGCACGGTGGGCAGCCCTAGCCACGGTGGCCTGAGACCAGTTAAAGGAATGGTGCTAGCTCAAGGGCACTTAAGAATCAAGCCCATTTTTCTAATCACCAGGCTTCCATGACTGCCTTCCACTTTTTCAGTTATAAACAAATACAGAATTAATTTAAAAGATTTTTCTTTTCAGAGATTAACTCAAACAAAGCCATTTTATAGCACCTTACTTACTCAAACATAGACATGTTACAGTGTTTATAGGAGCAGTAGAGACCCACATGAGAGTACAAAAACGTACCAAGAGTAAATTTATATTAAATATAACATGTTCTTTTTAAATAGAGCATATGCAAATGGTAATCAACAGTTTTAGGGTTGACATTGATACGTCTGAAAAAGTACAAGCAATGTAGATGCAGTAATAATCTCGGATTGGAAACAGGAAGTTAAATCCCTTTAAGCAATTTCAGCAAAGTGCTTTGAATTAAAGTGAAAATTGGACTGTGTGCCAAGTCTAGATGAATTGGAAATGCCAACATGGCGCTATGAGTCACGTAGAGTAGGAGCAAAGTCCACTGTTATGCTTGACGTACATTGCTGCTTTGTCTAGTGAACCACTAATAAAGATGAGAAGCATCGTTTATCTGCTTTTTCTTACGTAACCTTCACAGTACCAGAGTTTTTCTTTCAGGGTTTTTTTTTCTTAGGAGGTGGGAGTACACTGGCATCATCAAAGGTTATAAACTTTCTTCTTGCATCTAGATACCCTTTTTGTTTGTTTATTACGTACATTCAGCTGTTTAATATTCCCTATGTTCTGTACTCCTTGTCTGGGGTTATTGATTATTGATCTTGTGTTATACTGATCTGCTCTTGTCCTGACCTTCGCTTTTCGTCCATTGTTTTTATGATCTTTAGTGACCTTTAGTGATTTTCAAAATCTTTTTTTGCCAAGTGGAAAATGTTTTTTTAGTATAGGTGTCAACATATATACATTTAAATACATCCAAAATTCAAAAAAATAAAATAATAAATAAATAAACTATTCATAAATATAGAATAAACTATACAACAGTGGCACAAACAGACAAGTAAAATGTAGTATACAATTGGGGAGGGTTGAAGCAGGAATAGCATCTGGCACAAAAGATGTACCAAGTCAAAGATGTGTCTGCAGATGTGATTAACCGTGTCTGCATGAGTTTACTCCGGGTACTCTGGTTTCCTCCCTCAGTCCAAAAACAGAACACAAGACAAAGACAAGACATAAGCAAAAGCAGCAGTATAAGTATTATTGCACGAATTATATTGCACTCGAAGATTAACACAGTACTTATTAATAATAGTTTATACTTGTTCTAAATTTATGTTTTCTTCCTCTTGGTCCCACTTTTTTGGGTTTATTCTGTTTCTTATGAAAATGTTGACTACATCTGAAGAAATATCTTGGTCACTCCCCCACCATGTCTTTACAGTAACAAAAAAATATAAAATATATATATTTTCATAATCTGGTCCTGGTTTTGCCTAATCTGGGTCCACAGAGTCCATTTCTTTCCATTTTTTTTTACTTTAGTTCATTTGCTTGTTTATGAAAAGAGAATCTCTTTTTTCCCCTCTGAATTTAATTTGTTCAGACACTGGTTGGCTGTGCCACAGATGGCCCAGAAAATGACTTCTCAACTGGAAAGTCATTTCATGTCATTGTAATTATCTTCTGGCAGCTGATGCTAGTGCAGCACACCTGTAGAATAGCGTGACATCATACTGCAGAAAATATTTTTTTTGTCTTTGTGTTATTAATTACATGCATACAGCTCTGTTCGTATCATTTCATGTTTAAACACTCTGGTATTATTGTTGGACTTGTTGGACCCGATCAGAGTTTCAGTTAGAGAGGCCAAACTGGACGTTGATGATTTTTGTGGGCTTGGCCATTCCTCTTCCTTATAATTACTCATAATTACTTGACTGGGCAAATGGACTGTTTAATATATCTTCCATGAATAATATATGATGTTACTTGAACAGAAATGATTTTGTCTATACCCAAAAAGGTATAATTGATGATTTTTAAGATTTGAAGCTGCATATATGTTTTGTCATTTGGTACAATCTATTATGGGTGCATATTATGGGTTTCCAAGGACGCTTCTTAACCGATTCATTTTTACCGAGTTTACACCGCTCACCACTAGGTGGCTTACCGAGCAATCAGTAGTTATCAAGTAGTTATCTTGCCCTGCTAATAAAGTCTGAAGAATCTTCGCCATAAAATGTAACCGTGTGTGTAATTAAATTTAGCAACTTTAAAAGTTGTAGCATGAAGTGTGAAGCGAATAAGTTAAGCGATGTTAAGCACTAATTGAAAACCTCCACCAGCATTTTCATTTAATCATCATGGGAAATAAAACCAGCTTATTTCTTTACATTCTTCTTTATTGTGTAAACGGTAAATTATTTTTCTTTTTTTTTGTAGTGTTTCAATTCATTTTAATGAGGAGAATAATTTTTTCTTGTAAATGAGAAATTTAACTAGTCAAACTTGTACTTATATCATGTCGAATTATATCATGTTTACACTAAATTCTGAATTGATTCAGTCAGAAGTGAGAATTTAACATTATTTTATTTGAATTAATTAACTATAAAACTAACCAACTAACAAACTACACTTTTTGTGTTTTTCCAATAATTTAGAGTTTTCAGGTGCATGTAAACTATTCTGACCTCCTTGTGTTATCCTTAATGATCCTGTCTTGGTCTTTAGCTGAGGGTGCAAATTCGTGGCAGAGATTCAACAGGACCTGCAGCTTTTGCAGTGGTGCAATGCAGTCGGAATAATGGTTGCGTTCGTTCTGCACACCACATACTGCTACACTCAGCAGTAATGACTCACAGCTCAACATGTGATTGCTCTTTTCCCACCACAAGCAAATCCCCCCTGACTACCCAGAGGACTCTGCAATAATCATTGCAGCTCTAATAAAATCCAACAAAAATCCTTTTCTTCTAATGAATCTGAACTGGAGACCCCAAAGGGAGCCAGTGCCAAAATTAACCAGACATGTTTCAAATCAAACATTTCAAATCACACAAGTTACAAGAGGACTTGTACAAGAATGTCACATTTCAGGTTTTCATCCTTGTTAGAAAACAACTGGATTCGAAGAATAATCTTAGCACGGTCTCTATTCATGTCAACCAGAAAACAAACAAGTAAACTACACCTTGTTTGTTGCAAATTAATAAAATTCACAAGCCTAACCGGCAACCTTATAAGAAATTGTAAAATCACTGATCCGATAAGGCTGATTACGTATTTAAATGCACTACATAATGTTGATGTTGGGCGGACAAGGTTGAACGGAAATGAAAAGATCCTACCACTAACTGGTGGTTGTCGTCAGGAAGGGCAACCGGACGGAAAACTCTGCTCCAAACATTAACGTCCTACCCCAGGAACTGGGAAAACTGATGATAAACGAATAGATAGAGGTAGACAGTATGTAGATGTCGATTACTATGACTACTTCAGCTTTTGCTTTATGTATCATTAATGTTTACATTGTCACTGCTGAATTACCAAATAAATGACACTTGTACAACAATTAAAATAAAGTAATATGTATGAAAATAACTGCAAATGATTCCACTATATTTGAGAATTTGATTTGACTTTTTAATCAGTTCTAAGCTTTAAAATAGGGCACCTTCCAGTGCAGCATTGTAAGAAATAGAAAAATAAGAATTTAGCTTTCGTACAGAGAGTATACATGAAACTGTCTTATCAAGTGAGATCACTAGGGTTTCAAACAGACCCATTATACAAACTAAAAACAGCATTACTGGTGTATAAATGAGCCAGATCTTCCACTAAACATACAGGTAAGTAACAATACAATACAATAAAAAACAATAAATGTGAAGTAATAGAATAAAAAGAAAATATAAGAACTATACAAATCAAACAAAAGTGCCGAGCGAATGATTTATAGCCTGATGGCAACGAGCATGAATGACCTCTCGCACGTCTCTTTATTGCACTCTGGTTGGATCAGCCAGGAGCTGAAAATGCTTTTCTGTTTTATTAAATTGCAGTGAAGGACATGAAAGGCATCGTTCATCATATGCTGCGGTTTACCCAGCATCCTTTTCTTAAATGACCAACTTACCATTCATTTTGATGACCTGTACTGGCTTATGGATGAGTTTTCTCACTTTGCTTGTGGCAAGTGAGTTTAGAATTTTTACCCCGGTGCTTTTTACACATTAGTTCTTCCTCATTTAACTTAGTCTGTGCACATTTACACATACACACACACTAGTGAATACACATTAGGGGCAGTGAAAACACGTCTGACATGTTGGGCAGCCCTAGCCATGGCACCCAGGGAGCAGTTAGAAGTTAGGTAACATGCTTAAAGCCACTTTAGTCCTGACCAGTGGATTTTCTAAATCAATCCAGCAATCTTCCAATCAGAATCACCACGACAACATGCACGATTCTCTTCAGGTCGTTTATGATTTTCTATCCCATCTTGTCATCAGCCAGTTATTGCCGCCGGCAAAAAAGAAGCTTTAATTAAATTTTTCCACAACTCAGGTTGCTTACTCTAATCTAACCTTGGCTTGTGAGAAGAAGGTTGCTGGTTCGATTAAAAGAGTTTACAGGTCAATTGAAGTGCCCTTGAGCAAGGCACCAAACCTGCTACTTGAGTGCCATGGCTAAAGTTGCCCACCCCATGCTCACTGATGTCTTCTAGTGTGTTTTCAGTAGTGTGTGTAAATGTGTGTTTTAGCGCATGGCTTGGGTGTAAAAGCATATGGGAGAAAAAGTATTTTAAGTTCTAAAAATGTTCTAAAATAAAATGTCACTTTTAGATTGTATTAATAATTACCAAGATTTGGACACAAAAATGCTAAAAGAAACAGATGTCAAGATGTATTTTTTATTAGTTTGCTAAATTAATGAAGTGTTACTATTTACCTCTGATGCTCGTCAGTACTGCTAATGATTTGTAGTTGTTTCATGACTCTAGGCAGAAAGCACTGATCTCTAATGGCTTTAATCTTTCTTCAGGAAGCCAAGCTGCGTGAGTTACTTGATGTTGGGAACCTGGTGGGCAGGATTGAAAACAAGATGTTGACGGTGGTCACAGGGCCAGACATGGTCAATATAACATATCTAAACTTCATGGCCTTCCAGGAAGAAGTAGCGAAGGTGTGCAATGTTTTATCAACTTAAGTGTCCATCATTTTAGTTCAACTGTGACCGATTAGCAAGGATATGATTCACTACTGGTGTGTTTTATCATTGGAACGGAAGCACTTAACCAGTGTACTGAATTTTGTCTTGTGTTGTGTTTTGTTCTATACAAAGGAGTGGGCCGAGGAGTTGTTTAGTCTGGCATCCAACCTGCTGGCTCAGAACATGAATCGAGAGGCCAGTCTGGAAAAAGCGTAAGCACCTGCAGATAAGCTCTTGTCATCTAAATTTACCAGCCGTGGCTTCAGATGTAATATGACAGTTGCCAGGAGCTTTTCACACTTGAGTATTAGCCTGAGGGCACCAACACGACAAAGTGAATTAACAGTGTTAGTGTGACAAGTTATCAAAACATATTTGTTTAATATAAGATGCTTTCATCTAGGCAATTTTATATTTTGAAGTCTTTGAGTTGATTTATTTTTTTGGTTTTGGTTTAAATTCCAGTTTAAATATTTCAATTACGATCTAGACAACAGAACCTAAAGTTAAATCAATGTCAAATTGAAATCTATCAACTTCTTGAACTTTTATTTATTTACCAGTAATGCGATCAGATCATACATTATATAATCACTGACTTTTCAGGAAACATTTCAAGAAAAAAAAATTCCCTTGACAGTAACAGTGCAAGCAAATCACATATAGTCACATATATCACAATTTATATATGACTAGACCACTTCTACATAGTGGTCAGTTTGATCTACCGTCTGCATTGTCAGGTACCCACAATAGCAGATATTCAAACTGGAATGTTTAGAATCTCTCCCCCCCCCCCTTAACTTATCTTTAATTGATACTAAAGAGTGAATTATATAGGCTAAGCTGTTTGGCTAACTCCATACTGTATTAATTACACTTGTGATTGTCTTTCCTGTGCAGCACACATATGGTCGGAAATAGTGGGAACGTAGAGGGAATATATTCATGAAATGCTTTGGGAGATGGTTTTGGCACAACATATGTAGGAGATGCTTGACCCTAACCTATAACCCAAACCATAACCTATATAATATTTATAATTTGTTACTTGTTGTTAGTAAATGTTGCTAGTAAATATATAAATCTCAGTTTCTAGTAGAGTCTTAAATCTAAGCAACATTGTGGATTTGTATAGGGGACACACAAAGACACAGTTTTACATTAACTAATGCGCATATCTTGTCTAATGATGGAATATTTTTTAAACTGAAAAAGTGTTCACACAAAACATAACATTATCTATATTTTCTTAATT
This sequence comes from Ammoglanis amapaensis, assembly GCA_028566735.1. NCBI lineage: Eukaryota > Metazoa > Chordata > Actinopteri > Siluriformes > Trichomycteridae > Ammoglanis > Ammoglanis amapaensis. The sequence goes on from JAOUQU010000002.1 coordinate 4,813,124, forward strand.
TTTGGTCGGTTAGTTTTAGGTAGGTTAGGTGACAAATAATTTTAATTTTGCATATTTTACAAACGTTAGAAAATTTCTAATTTAAAAACGGGTATATATTTACATTTTACATTGAAGATTTGCAATTTCCTGATATAATAAACAAGTTTTGCCTTTCTAATTATGCATTAGAAAAATTCTGTGTCAAATCATTAATCCACTCATTGAGATAAATGAGATCCACTCATTTATTTATTTGTTAATTGAAGCCAACTTGTAATTAAAGTATTGCATAAATCTGATCACTTGTGTGACACTGTTCAGATAAAAAGCATTTTATTGTTCGTGTTTTTTAAAATCAGATACACAAGGCTTAAGCTACAGCCAAACCAAGATGGACGTATTCCAGTAAAGAAGTAAGTCATCCATTCTTTTCTAATTGTTCAACTCGAATAGTTTAAGATGCGTTTCAGGATAAGAAAACATTGTTTGAGTTATCTGCTTGTGATCTCTGTTTCGTACAGCATATTTCGCATGTTTTCAGCTGACAGGAAGCGAGTAGAGACGGCACTGGAGAGCTGTAATCTTCCATCAGGCAGGGTAAGCATATGTTTGGCTGATCGGTCCAGGTACCAACAGGGAGACAGCACGAGCATGCATGCTAACAAAAAGTGATTGCATCATCTTTGACCAATAACTGCATCAAAACATAACTGAGACGATTAATACAGAAATGCAAATGTAAACGCAGTTTAGCATTGAATATGGTTTAAATCATTTTGTGCACACAGTTTAAAGATTTAATATCTCATTTCTTTAATATGCCGAGGTGTCAGACTATTTCAGACATTGTGCTTTTCATATTACACAATTTTTGATGGTATTTAGCATGAAAATAAGAACAAAAACTAGTCAAATGCTTCAGAAATGTATTATTTATTTATCAAAGCTGAACAGGAGTGTTCTGACAAACTGCTAAGATTTCCCATGTAACTATTTTAAGTCAAAGAAATTATGAACATAGATCAATAAATAAAAACAGCGTAACCTATTTTATCTCATTTAGTTGAGTCAAAATTTAGAAAAGTTGTTTAGAGTTTAGAATTGATTCTGTTCAGTGTGTTTCAATGTTTACTGGTATGTTAATATATGAGTAATTAATCATTATGATAGCTATTATGGTAGGTACTAAATATATATATATATATAGTACCACGTGGTAATGGTTGCCTTGATTTATAATTGATTTTGTAAAATAATCTAATAGATTTCAGATGTGATGAATTGGATCTCTCTTGGCTATAAGAGAAGCATAACAGAATAACTAAAGCATGAAATAATATAAAGGGCAGCCTAAAGCTTTTAGTTCGTATTAGTATCAGACAGCATGGCATTAAAGCAACAGCTCATTGTCTATTTATAGTCTAACCATTGATGTTTGGATCTTGTGAATGAGTAATTGATGGGAGCTGATTTGATTTGATGAATTTGACATTACTGAATCTTACGATGCTCTGGGTATGATGGGTAAGAATATATGTATACAAATGCATCGATTTCCTCTCTGTGTTTACAGAACGATTCCATTCCTTTGGAGGATCTTACTCATGACCTGTACAAATCTTTTCTCGCCAACCTTTGTCCCCGACCTGAAATCAACCCAATATTTGCAGATCTGTAAGTAAGATTCTGTAAAAAAGTGATATTTGTTTTTTATTTTAATTTCAAATTATTTGTACTAATATTACATGTTTTAAAACATTTCATTGACGAGTGGTTGAACACTTCTTGGCAACATATCCAACTACTAGATCTGACTAAATCGGACCCTACAGAAACTGCTCAAGTCACAGACAGATTTCTAACGTCTTAATAAAATCACAATTCTTGAGTGTTCAGTGTAAATTGCAGAATTAAGTCTTGTTCTAGTCCTGGTGTTTTGATATAAACGAATATGTTTAATATTATTATGTGTCTGAAATCTCGATTCAAATAATTTGGGAACTAAACATCAAATCAAATCAAGGTTTATTTGTCACATACATAGTCATACTAGCAGTGAGACACTTTTATGACTGCTCAGCTACATCAAAACATTGTCAAAAAAAGTGATGGGGGGGACTATAGTTTAGTAAAGTAAATTTTTGTTACCATTTATTTATTTAAATTTCAAGTCACTGATGGGAAATACTCTTATCAGTATCTGTATCTATCTAGTATCATAGCAATTATTTTTATAGAGCAGGTTGCCAGGTCATTCTACAATTGGTTATGTTGCTGGAATGTACAGGACATTTTCTCCAATCAATCTCCAATTAACCTAGTGCATGATTTTTGGCCTGTGGTAGGAAACCGGACTAAACTTACACAGATATGGGGAGAACATGCTAACTTTGCACTGAAAGCTCTCAGGCTGACCTAGGAATCAAACTCTGGAACCCAGCACAGTAAGGCAACAGTGCTAACCATTAAGCCACCGTGCCACCCAATTTGTAACTAGTGAAATATCTCCAGTCTTTGCCGAATAATAACATGTGACTTATCTGTGACTAAACGCCTGTGACTGTCACTGCACCCATACACAACTTAGTCCTACTAGTTCTGTTCCCTAACCACTAGGCTATAGCTGGCCAGAGTCACTCCAGAGTCCACCTTTCCACTCAACACTTCTACATAGTGGTCAGTTTGATCTACTGTCTGCATTGTCAGGTATACCCACAATAGCAGATATTCAAACAGGAATGTCGGGAGGCTAAGCTGTTTGGCTAACTCCATACTGTATTAATTAAAATGTTTGTCCACAAGATGTAGCTCAAAACCTTAAAACTAAAATATATAATTCATTGAATTTTGAGAAACTTGTCTGTATGTGAAATGATGGAACATTTTTCTTTTACAGTGGAGCCAAGGGAAAGAATCATCTAAATATGGAGCAGATGACTGAGTTCATTAACAATAAGCAGCGGGATCCTCGTCTAAATGAGATTCTGTATCCTCCACTGAAAACAGAACAGACGATGCTGCTTATGGAGAAATTTGAGCCCAACCAAGACCTGATTCAAAAAGGTTAGTACTAAAATGTAGGGTTATTTGATTGTTCAGTCTTAGTTGTTTATAAGGGTGGTACGATAGCTCATTGAGTAGCACTGTTAGTTAATAAGTCATAGATAATAACACGCAGTCTGAGCAATGAGGGTAAAGGGCCTTCCTCACAAGCCCAACAGCAGCAACCTAGCAATAGTGAGGTTTGAACCGGCAATCTGATTACTAGTCCTGTTCCCTAACCACTAAAAAATCAAATTCAAATTTAATTTGTCATTACACATATACAGTACAATGAAATGTTTCTCTTTGCATATCCATGCATATAAGTTGGGGTCAGAGCGCAGGGTCAACCAACGTATGGCACCACTGTAGCAGGGTTAAGGGCCTTGCTCAAGGACCTGTAGCAGAGTCTGGATTTGAACCCCCAACCTTTGGGTTCCCAGCCCAACGCTCTACCCACTAGGCAGTCAGATTAAATGGAAAGAATATTTGTTTAATGCACACTTTTGGAAAAAAGTTGTTAAAGCAAGGTATACTACTACAAAGAATAACAATACATAATATTTTATACAATAATATACAATATTTGTGAGGGAACTGACTTACTGATTGCATGTTAATGCTTCCCCACTATAATTCGAAGCAATGCTATATCATAATATGATACACAGATATAATAAATATGATACACAGAAATAATAAATCATACATGTTCAAAGTACTTGTTATGACCGTTGTAACATTTTTGAACAAATCATCATCTAATTCCATGTTTGTACAAATTCAGTTGTATAATATTAGAAATAAACCATCTGTGCACTCATCTCACTGCATGCTAAACCACCTTCACTTGTCTAAGCTCCAAAAAGTACATCAGCGCTCTCGTACATCAGAGAGAATTGAGATGGCATTGGGTCCATTATTCTTGTCTTTAAAAACCGTGCTCGCTCTTATGATTATTTCTCCTTTAGGACCTGAAAATGCTTTTCTTATTCTTTAGCGTTGTAGCTGTGCTCGCTTGCTTGTCTCAGCAGTGTGAGTTGGAAGTTTGTCTTCTAAACAATATTGCACTTTGTAATTTTATTTTCAGTATTATTATTTTCGAGTCCTGCATTAATTTAGATGTTGTCGGTCGAAAAAGAACAACACAAATGTGTATTTTTAGCACGCTTGGGTCACTGGTGTGCTATATTTAAAGTATGCTTTAAATTTAAGAGCCAGCTGTAAGGGTACAGAACTGGTAATCCATAAGATGCCAATTCAAACCTCACCACTGTGAGTTTGTTGCTATTGGGCTCTTGGGCAAAACTTGTTGTTCAAAATGTTTACTTTAATTTAAGTCACTTTGTATAAATGCATCTACTTGCAACAATAAATTGTTGCATGGTTTATAAAGGCGAGCCCAGAAGATCGCCGGTTCAAGCCCCAATACCACCAAGTTGCCACTGTTGGGCCTCTTAGCAAAGCTCAAAATGTGTTCCGTTGTATATTAGTGACTCAGATTAGTGATTACACAGTGTTGATATACAACAGTACATTTAATACTAAATAGATAAACATCTATATTTGTCATTACACATATTCAGATGTAAAGTAAAACGAAATTCTTTCTTCGAATCTCCCAAGAGCGCAGGGTCAGCCATTGTACGGCGTCCCTGTAGCAGACAGAGTTAAGGGTTTTGCTCAAGAACCAAACAGTAGCTGTGTAGCAGAGCCTGGGTTTGAACCCCCAACTGTCCTGTTCATAGGCCCAAACTCTACCCACAAGGCTACACTGTCCCTAAGGTTGGTTAAATACAACAATACATCAATATGCCAAGTGTAAATGGGTGCAAAAACAATTCAGGGCGAATCTGAATCTGTGTTTGTTTAAATTCCACATCAATGTTTTCCAAGAGGTTTTGCTTTTTAAAACAAAATCTCGGACCTCTGCTGACTGATCTCTGACTCATCACACACAGTCGCTTGCGTCTCATTCCTGTGTCTGACACCCACACAATAGCTCTACATAGGGGTTTTATTGTTTGTTTTTCCTCTTGAATCGTTCAGTCTCTTTGATGCAGTCCTGCAGCTTTGAATGCAAATATACTAAAATTAAATCATTTTCCATTCTTTCGGTTGCATTTAATAGCATGGTTCCATCTTTCCTTTTTAGTTTCATTACCATAGCAACAGTAACTCCTGAGATGCAGACTCCAGTGCCTTCCACCACTGTGACTTTGCCAGTTTATTTATATAATCCTTTACAGAGCCGGAGAATCCATTCACTGGAATGACGGCGTGATAGCGGCAGTGGGCCTGTGACAGATGATTGATTAGACTATTTAGCCTAGAGAAGTTGAGGATGGAAATAGATGAAGATGATCATCCACCTCTTTAGCCTGCATAGCTGCTGTGACACCTTGCTGTCATATAGATTATGAACTATTCTCTCAACCACATTCAGAGACGGGCATTGGAAATGGTGCACAGGCTTCTGACTCAAGACACTTCCAGATGTGTGAAAAGGTTGATTTCCACGTCTGCAACAAGTCCATCGAGCCGCTGTTTTGCCACTTCTAATTTTCCGACTATTCGTCAAAATGATGCAGACTGCAAGGAGTCGTGACACAGACCACAAGGGGGAGCACTATTGCCATTAAAACAATAGAGTTTTTGTGCATGTAGTTTGCATGCACAGTATTTGCTCTCTGCATATGGTGATGCCTCGATGTTAATGATGTTTCATGCACAATCCAGCATTTTAAAAGCATTCATTGTTGAATATTAATCAGCTAAACACACTATTTGTTCATGTATGTTCTATAAATAAATAATAGCGGGTTAGTGGTTAGCACTGTTGCCTTACAGCAAGAAGTCTTGGGTTCAATTCCCGGGTAAAGCAATTCAAGTTTCAAAACTTTCTGTGTGGAGTTTGCATGTTCTCCTCGTGTCTCCATGTGTTTTCCACCCACAGTTTAAAGACAGTCTAATTAGAGATACTGGAATTGTTCTGTGTATGTGAGTGCATGCCTGTCTTGGTACCCTGTGTTCCGGTTCCAGTGTTTAGTGTATTCACCCACTGTGTGTCCCACCGTAACCTTAAATTGGATTAAGTGGACTAGTGGACTATTAAAACTAGATAATGGATGTGTGGATGGATGGATGGAATACAAAATAGAAAGGCAATGTCACAATACAGCTTCAAGGAGGATGAGGACTGATGAAGGATTGAGGACTTTTTGAGCAAACTGTCTTGGGAAATTTAAGAAATCATTAAGTTATTGTCCATAATTTAATTGTTCCAACTACATGTGTAAAGGTGAATACAAATTCATATTATGGTGTTTGTAGTGTATTGCGAATAATTTCTTGTATAAGAAGAGGTGGAAAGAGTTAAATATTTTACTATAGTAACAATACTAGTACTGTATTCATTTTTACTCATTTTTAAGTCACATTTAAAATAAGTATGTTTTACATTTTCAACAGAAGGGGTGTATAATTGTTATTAATTAAAATATAATAGATAAATAGTTGAGATGTGTCATTTAGTACAGATCAACTTCTAGGACCATTTCAACACTGTATAACGCAGTATTTTTTTCACTTGAGTTATTTATTTTACTTAAATAATTTTGAAGTAGTTAATTAAGACTTGTTTTAGGCATTCATGCTAAGAATTGTGGGTGTTTCTCTCAGACAATTGGGCAATTTTCTTTGGCTGAAATTCTGTTCACTGCTGTTATTTACCAGTAGTCTACATCTTATGTTTACTGAGAAGCAATTATTATTTGAAATTCAGTCAATAGGTTGCAGGTTGTAACATTTACTCCATAAATACATGCACACAAAAACTGCACAGTAATGCTAGTAAATTTAAATGTTTTAAAATCTTTCAACCTCTCCGTACAAGAAATAAATCAAGTACAAGAATATCGTTTCTGCTTCTCTGTTAAGTCCAGGTGGATTTATTCATCTCAATCGTTTTTACTGGATGTAAATAGAATGACCAAAAATATTAGCTAATTATACACTTTGCGGTTGACAAGACAATTGCTTACTTTCAGCACATCTCTTTAATTGCAGTCTTTGAAACGGGTTTATCTCTTTTTTTCTATGTAAACTAAGGTGTTTTTTTTCTGGTGTGGGAGAGGTGTTTTTTTTCTGGTGTGTGAGGAAACCAGAGCTATTTGCCTCACAGTGACAGTGACAGTGTGGTCCCACAGAGATTCCACTTCAACTCTTTATGTAGTGTTGCCATGTAATAAACTCCCTGTCTGTGATAATGTCAACGGTTAATTACCTTTGGAGCTCTGCATAGAAAGACTGTAATTAATGTAAACCGCTGCTGAGGATTTGTCGCAAGGGATGGTCTTCCCTACCAGTATGTTCCGGGAATATATATATATATATTTATAGTGTGTGTTTGTGTGTGTGTGTGTGTGTGTGTGTGTGTGTGTGTGTGTGTGTGTGTGTGCGTGCATGTGCGTGTGTGTGTATTGTTCCTAATTTGATGATGGAAACAGTGGAGAACAGATGTGCTACTCTGGGGAATCCTCCTGGTGTTCCTGCTGTGGTGAACCTATCATGTCATCAATAACCCAAAATCATTACAGTGACTAGGGATTAATTCTAAATCAAGTTGTGATGGGTTTAGATTCTCTCCATCCATTCATCCATCATTTAGTTTTACCATCTCCTATTTAGGGTCACACAATGGACAATTTCAGTATTAACAAACTCAGCACAGACTATACATATAAAATATGTAACATCTCTCTCTCTCTCTCTCTCTCTCTCTCTCTCTCTCTCTCTCTCTCTCTCTCTTTGTATTTATAATTTAGAAATATATTATCATGTGAAAATACACCGAACAACAATAATGCCTTTAATTATTATCATTAACCGATTTTGGTCATCCCAACCTAAATTTATAAAATTGTAAATTGGGTTCAGATTTGTCAACAATGAAGATCATGTCTTTATTTTGTCACCAGTTCAACCTGGTGTAGTGTCATGGGGGTCTGATTCATTAAACGAAAGACAGGAAACACCCTGGAGAGGATGCTTTACCATCACCGGGAGGACACACAGTTAGTATTCTCGCATTTAAGGCAATAAGTTTACACATAGACCTAATTAACAGGAGCTCCAGGATCAGGATTCCGTGTATTTGAAATTATGAATGGAAATTTGAACACCAAAAGAAAACCCCAGTCATGAAAGGGACAACATACAAACTCTACACAGAAAAGACTTCAGGGAATTGCATACTAGGTCGTTGCTGTAAGGTGGCATTTACATACCTTTTATTAATTCACTGATTAATGATAAATGATTTTATTGATAAAATGTATATGAAATAAACCAGAAAGAAAATGGGCTTATATTAAAAACCAGAAAGAAATGGGCTTTTAAAAAATTGTCTGTTGTGAACAGTTAAATGGGTAAGTGTTTAAATTTTGGGGAGGATACTTTAGCACGAGTACACCCTGTGCTGGCAGAATATTTTCATTATTTAATTTAATCATTCTAAGATATTGATCTACTGGTCTAAAAGCTCCATAAAAATACATTTTTTAAAAATCATGTACTTTTATATTATTGGTGAAGATAAAGCTTTATAGGCAGAACAATGTGAAATTATTCTTGTATATATTGTATAGCAATGTTGTACTGTTAGTTGTGTTTGTGTTTAGATATCATGATAAAAACCTGTTTCATTGCAGTAGAATGTTCCATTAATACATAAATATTGTAACTAGGGCTGTCCACAACCAAGGATTTTGTTGGTCGACCAGTGGTCATCATTTACTCCAACTAATCGACTAATAGTCGACTAAAAATACCATT
>JAOUQU010000002.1:4822852-4833461 GCA_028566735.1 Ammoglanis amapaensis
CAAATATATCTGTCATTTAGGCTGGAGAGACGAATGTAGCTGATGAGCTTGCATTGATCCAGTCTTACACGTATGTTGCTGCCACCACTAATATTCACCCGTACCTGTCCAGCATCATCAACTACGCTCAGGCTGTGAAGTTCCCAGGTTTCGAGGAGGCTGAAGGTAAATCTTTTCTATTTCCCACCACATTCATTGTAAGGTGTGAAGCCTTTTCACTAAGAATTGGCTTTAAATAGATAACAAAAGCTAGACCACAAGACACTTTACAAAATGATAAATTATATAAAGCACTATGTGCTTTAGCATTTAAAATATAGTATATAGATCAGTTGTTAGGTTATTTGAAGTATATCGGTACATTTTCCCTAATAACTTTGTGAGCAAAAGTCTAGAACAACATTAACCACATGACATTTAAAACTGATTTGGGGAACAGAGTTATTTAACACTTATGTCAGCCTAATGAAAAAGAAATGAAACCCTCGGTCAACTAAATTCAGTTGGTCAGCCAGTTTATCAAACTAAGTATCTTGTAATTTTTTCAGCCCTGAAGAACGAGTCAGTTTTCTTAAACATTATCATTAAATGTATACCATGTTATTTTATATTAAATTTTATTCTGCAGTGGGTTACTTTGCAACACATTTACATTTTCACTTGCAATATTTAGCATACACTTTATCCAAATCGATTAACAAAGATGACATGATGTAATCCAATTATTATACAATTATAAACATTGTATAACGGCAGGTTAGGGCCTTGCTCAGTGGCAATTTAGCAGTGGTCAGACTTAAACCAGGGATCTTATGTTTATTAGTCCAGAAGCCTAATTCTTGAGCTACCATTGGCAATACAATGATACAAGACTTTGGTTTGGTTGATGGTATTGCTGTAGTATATTACAATATATAAATAATGTATTACGAACACATTACAAACTAACATTTTTGTATTTGGAAACTATGTACTTCTATTTTTACTCTAATTCTACTATTGCATATTTTATTTATTTTATATAACAATGTGTGATGCTGTATTCAAGATGACTTGGGCACCTTCATAAACAACAAATGACTGTTGTTAATAATGGTGACCTAAACCGATTTGAGCACAAACTGGTCATATGTCCATTTCTCCAAATCGGCTTTTGTTATATACAATCGGAGCAATTGAGTTTAGGTTAATGGTTTAGGGCCTTAATAACTTTATACATTATGGTCAATTGGATTAGCTAAATACTCTTACTCAACGTTTTTATAAATTAATGTCAATGACTGTTGGTACTAACATGGCTTGTTTGCATTTCATTTTTTCGTGTCTACTTACAGAGAAGAACGTCCACTTCAATATGTCCTCCTTTAATGAGTCTGTAGGATTAGGATATCTAAGAACCAATGCTATTGAATTCGTCAAGTATCCTTTTTGCTATGAATGAAGCACTTACATCACAATTTAATAAACAGTTAGATCTCAGAACGGAATTAGGGTTCAGGGATTTACCTGTTAGATAAAGAGGCTTCTTAATTACACAGTGGAAGTTAAAGCAATTAAAAAATACCTCACATCTTAAGTTACATTATATTGGCTGACTGAGAGCTTATTGTGAATTCGAGGCCAACCTGAATATTCTACCTTGCGATCCTCATCACTTTCCTTCAATTCCTTCCAGGGCTGCTTGGTGGCTCAGTGAGTAATACTATCATCTAACCCGGGTGGTCCTGGTCCTTTCTGTGTAGTAATTTGCATGTTCACATGTTTGTCAGATGTATATTAAAAGAAAACAGGTCTGTGTGAAATGAAAATAAAGAAAAGTCTGTGTATCTGGAAACGACTACAGTTATCTTATGTACATTGAAATGTAAGCTGTGCTGACTTAATGATGCTGACTTAATGATGAGTGGAACTTTAATGGCACATGAATAAGGCACAGCTTGATTTTTTTTCCCCTCAATCTTATTAGTGTGCCAAAATAAAGGTGTCTCGTGTGCCAGCTGTGGCACATGTGCCAAGGATGCCTAGCGCTGCTTTAATCTCTTGTTGTTCTGGTGTGGGACTGTAATACTTTAATAGATTACTTTGTGCCTAAATTGGAAATCATTGTATGTGGCACACGTACAATAATGCATCCACACTTTTTGTGCATTTGAGAGTTATTTAAGGGTTAAGGGCCTTGCTCGAGGACCCAACTGTGTCATCACAATGAATGTCATTTTGTTATATCGGTTATATTTTACATTTTTAGCATCTAGCAGAAGCTGCTTACAATTACAACAGAACTCAATTTTGAACAACTGAGAGTTAAGCACCTTGCTCTGGGGCCCAACAGTGTGGTTTGAACTGGTGACCTGACAGTTGTTGCAGGTTCAAGTACAATGTTTTATTTTCTTGATTAGTCTTCAATACTAAATGTTCAGAGTAGAATAAAACATCTCCTCCTGTAAATGACTTTTGCTAACATCTAGGGTGCATAGACTGTTATTACATCACATTCACCATGTTTATTTTCCCTAACTGAGTTACACATTTACAACAAGCGCCAGATGAGTCGGATCTATCCCAAAGGTGGCCGAGTGGAATCGAGTAACTATATGCCACAGATCTTCTGGAATGCCGGCTGCCAGATGGTAGCTTTGAACTTTCAGACACCAGGTTAGTCAAACAGTATCACTGCTACATATCTTTACCAGTTTCTGCACATCCAAATAGCCAGAAATGCACAAAACTTTCATTGATTTCAGGTTATAAATTATCAGGATTATAATGAACGGCTGCAATTCAACTAACTACAGCAGTGGAACACTTGTGTGTTACGTGTCAGGTGTATTTTGCTGAGACAAATCAGAGGAGAAAATAGTGTTTACAATGAATTAAGGCTGTAACAATAAATGTTGTGATACCTCATGATACTGGGGTCACAGTACAATGTTTTTCACAATTTTCTCAGACAACATGACATTGATGACAAATTATGTATGAACAAATATTCGTTTTAATATTTCTTGTTAAAAAAAAGAAAATAAATTATTTGTGATTGTTTTATTTATCAACACGATATAAATTTTCTTTTGTTTCCGAGGAATTTAAAGTGAATATTGATTCATCCTGAAGGACTCGTTGCTTTAATAGAATCATTCAATTGAATCCGACGAGTCCTATCAATCTGTTACATCCCTACCACCAATTAAGTAAAATCTTATTTATTCATAAAGCAGGATTTATTTATATGTGTTCTTTACAAGAACTTACTCTAGTGTACCCCTAGTTTACCCCTACTTTTCACATTTCAAATTTGATTTGCGTTCCAAAGTCAGTCAAGTCACATTCTTTTGATGGGCAGTGAAAGCAGCTAATCAGCATCCTTGCATCTCTTAAACTTGGTTGCCAGTTCAGTCCAAAAGGACAGCAAATGTTTGCAAACTGGCTTACCCATAAAACCACTTACCCTAATTGATCTTTTTGACAGAGATCACAGAGCCAACCAACACTGTGTTGTCTGTATGTCACATCACAGAACAAAAATGAATCTCCAGTTCAACCATTCTATCATTGTTTACACATCCAGGTTGTATAAGCATATTGTAGGAAACAGATCAAGTGGACTCTAATTAGTCCAGAAATTACACCAGAAACTTTTATGTCTTTCCAAGACATCTGGAGTAGCCATGTTTTGAAGTTTCTTTTGAAAGTCAGTGCAGATCTGAAAACCAAAAAAATGTGCTCCGTACTCAGAAACCTGTTTGAACTTCTGCAGTTTGCTGAGAGCTTGCATGCAAAATACTGTATGGAAATGTCACCAAGTCCAGCTCAAACAAAAATGAGTATCGTATCAAATCTGTCCCTGTAAGATGTAGTACAGTGTTGAAAGGTATTATGAGATATCAACGTTGTAACGTCAGGGGGCAGTCAGTGGACAGAGCAGGGAGGGTCAACGTTTTGCTTGGACTTTGTTTAAATGTTTTAAGGTTTTGCCCATCTCATGTAATCGATAAGTGATCAGAAGCCTAAATGTGTTATGATTAGCAGGTTTCTTGTATGTTTATTATCAATAATGTTCAAACAATCGGTTACTTTCTTTAGATTTGGCAATGCAGCTGAACCAGGGAAAATTTGAATACAATGGATCATGTGGGTATGTAATCACTACTTTGACTTTAAAACTGTCTATTTACTAACAAACATTGTTTTTACTAAAATGTTTCTTTTAAATGTATATTTTAAAGATGTTTTACGTTGCTGCACAATGTAAAACATGTAGGTCTAAAATCCAAACGTTTTATGAGGCAAAATCTGACCAGAATCTGTCATAAAAATATCAGAAATTAATAAAATCTCATACAAGTGTATATACAATGATTCTTTTTAGCTGAACGTGCTATGTTAATGCTCATAATAAAGTGCATGTAAAAGACTTATTGATTATTAGCTCCTAGAAGAGCTCATAATCCAAAATAGGATTGCAACAGTTGACGTCATTGATTACTTTCATCTAATAACAGTGTGATACACGCTGTGCACAGAACCACGATGCTGGGAAAGTCCTCCACTTATTAGCACATTCATCAGACAGAGTTGTACTGTACGCATTACTGTTTCCATCTGTGTAAATTGAACATGCATCAGGAATAGCTTTTTTAAATGGATCACCGCAGTAGACTACCTGTAATGACTAAAATCTTGAACAACTCAGTTGGAGCTTCATAAAAATCAAACAGCTTATTACTAGATGTTTTTCTTTTGTCTTGCAGATATTTGCTGAAGCCAGATTTCATGCGTCGACCCGACCGCATGTTTGATCCCTTTTCCGAGACTCCTGTGGACGGAGTGATTGCTGCAACTTGCAGTGTGCAGGTTTGTATGCTTGAGTTTCATTCGGGTCAGACATCTACATACAGATGTGATTAGCTGTGGTTCTGGGGGAATGGTAAAGAGGATGGGATGGGCCAGACCCACTACAACACTCACTTGGATAAAGCTGTGATTAAGTTTGAAAATGACTAGGCAAATAAGGTGTCCAGAGTCGTAAACTGCACCACTTTATTTGCTTATATTTGTTTTCTGGATTTTTCTGCTATCACACCGGTACTAAACGGTACTAAACATGTGACCTACCCAGTTTGAATCTCAGGGAAGTCAGAGCTACTAGGATGCACAAAATGGTGCTTGTAGTGCACTGGTCCCAAGCCCAGATTAATAGAAGAGTTGCATTATTCATTTAAAACTGAATCCACTATGGTCCTGCTTAACTGAAGCGCATTGCAGATAATGAACATTCACTTGTGTGTGGCTTTTTATCCATGAGAACCACTTTTCGCAGATGGCCTTTGGGCTGATTTTTCTTCCAGCAGCATTTTAGACCTCAGTAGTAAAGTGTTGCATATAAAAATTTCAACCTAAACTCCAATGTGATGCTTTCTGGCTTCGTGTCAAGTGTTTCCGTATTGCAGAAAAGAACAGTACTTTAAGCTGATGGGCAGTTTCAGCAGATTTATTTTCCCTCAGCAGTACAACTCATTCTACTGCACATGTTCATATACAAAAGATGTATGATCATTTTAATAAAACCAATTGGGGTATGAATCTACCCATGCAGATCACCCATACATGCTGATAAGCTGTATGACAATGTTACATCCCACACACATCCATTTCTGTTTTGTGTAACGGCTAAATCCTGATTTACCAGGTTTAGTTCGGACTCAGGGCTCGACTAGCTGATCTAAGTCCAAGGATCTAGAAGATCGACTGGGTTTATATTCTCTAAACATGTCTAAGATCTTTTCTAGGTCAAATCCGTTTAGTGATTTATAGACTAGTGGCGGCATTTGAGATTTTGAGATTTGAGAAAGTTTTATGTTCTCCTAGTCCTGGTTAAAACTCGAGAAGTGTATTAAATGAGCTGTAACTATTCAGAAAGCATACAAAGCAGACATGTACTTGCATTCCCCTGCTTCTGCATCAGACATTTATTTTCTCGCCTCAAATTGCAACCACTGACCTTTCAGTTCCTAGTGGGAAGTCTTAAACCGCAGTTATCCAGCAAATGGCTGAAAATGATTATAATCACTTTCTCTATTGATGTAGGTGATTTCAGGGCAGTTTCTCTCCGACAAGAAGATTGGCACATATGTGGAGGTGGATATGTATGGACTACCCACAGATACCATCCGCAAAGAGTTTCGGACCAAGATGGTGATTAATAATGGACTCAACCCTGTGTACAACGAAGAACCTTTTGTTTTTCGAAAGGTAACGTCTGCTTTCGCTCTAACTGAATCATTGTGTGCTTGTGTCTGGACATTTTACGTTTACTAGCCACGGTCTTGTTCGGCCCCAACTCTTCATCCTAAGACTTGATGATATCATTAACTTTAATCTGCAAAACACTTGATGAGTAAAAGCTGGAAAGCACTGGGCTGTGTTAGCACCCCACTCTTTTTCTCTACCTCTTATCTTTGCTTCACTGCACACTGGTTTTCTGCTTATCACTAAAATTCCTCACACACACACACACACCTACATACAGCACTGAATAATACACTTTCTGCCAACTCTTTTCAAGGTAATCCTACCGGACCTGGCAGTGCTCAGAATAGCAGTGTATGATGACAACAATAAGCTGATTGGACAGAGAATTCTCCCACTGGATGGTTTGCAGGCAGGCTACAGACACATCTCCTTACGAAATGAGGGCAACAAGCCTCTCTCCTTACCCACCATCTTCTGCAACATCATCCTCAAAACATATGTACCCGATGGATTTGGAGGTACTTATCTTATACTAATAACTTTATCTGATTTACAGGTTTACAGATACGGCTAAAGTGCACCAGAGTTCGAAATACTGCATCATTCTGAGTGGTGTTTAAGGTGAATTGTGTATCTGTACTAGTTGAGTTCAGAAAAAGGCCATGCAAGTGCCTGTATTTCCCCTGTTCCACATCAGAATCACCCATTTTGGGGTTGCATACACTTTTTCGGCCATAGAGGGATGTATTGTTGTACCTGCACGGTTGAAAATGTTTACAGTAACTCGACATGACCTGAAATTGAAAATTTTGAAACTGTTTGACTAAAGTCTCTGCTTTGCTCAGCAAAACACAGAAGTGAGTGATGTAAACAACGTGGTAAGTGTCAGGGTGGATTCCAATGAGGGCAGAATAGGTACATGTATGTATACCCTTGGTGAATATGCAAATAGATACATTATTCGAAGATTTCCACAATTAATAAGCATATAATAAACTCCAAACCCTTGATGAATCTTCAGTCCCAAGCCTTTCTAGATATGAAATAGAAAAACTAAAATTAGTGTTAATCCTGAGCTTCTGTCACTGCAACGAGATGCTGTGGACAATAATCACTAACCTTACTGTCAATGTATAATTACTTTTGTAGTCTTAGGTTTACTTACGGTGCGATGGGATGCACATATTTATCCCTCTGTATTAAATTAACCTTTGTACTTTCTAAAGCTGACGTACACAAAAAGTCCATAATGGATAATAGCTTGCACCCGCTTGTAGTTAAAGTAGTCTCTCTCTGCACATATTGGTGCATTGATGTTTACAACATTTCAGTTATGATCCATCATTTAAAAGCATCCGTTGTTTAATAATGATTAGCTAAAATCTACAACTGCGGCGTCTTTGGCTCTGTCACCATACAGGAGGATAAACACAATTGCGATACAAACTCACCGCCCCCTAGCATTGTGGTGGAGAATTACTTTGTGGTTCATATGACCACCACGAAGAGCTATAAAAGCAAAATGACAAGGTAGAGGTGACTGACTCGACATAATAATATAAATCAGCTTTAAGTTTGGCACGCTCTCACTGTGTATTCATGGGTTTACAATGGATGCTCCAGTTTCCTCTCACATTCTACAAACATGTAAGTAAGGTGTCACATGACTGTATTTGATATAAACTTGTGTACTGATAATGCTTCCTGTCCAGTTTCCTGGTAACCAAAGTGTGAAACATGACAAATAAAATCCAAATCTTACTGCGTGGCTAAGTAATAAAAAAATACTTGGAAATAATGTCTTTCATTGTTGTTTGGTGGCTTAAAGTCTAAAGGCCATTTTAATTGGTTGTACATATATCAGCAATACTTAATTCAGCCATTCAAATAAGGCTGCAGCTATTGAATATTCGAGTAATCTACTGAAAATCTCTGTGATTAATTGAGTAGAACATTTCAACAGGTACTGCATGAATGGTTTCACGGTGAGATCAAGCTATACAAGATATTAATTAATTAAATGAAGAGATTTAGAAAAATGAAGTGACAGACATCACTTCTCGTTTTTTTTCTCGAAATTAAATCTATTATGTATGATGTCAAGATATTTAAGGTATTTAACCAACCTAAATATTGCAACATCATCCCTCTGCTATGTTCTTCTCTGTACTGGCTTTTAGCTTTTATCTGCACACATCCAGTTACTTGGAGTATAATACACAAACACATTTTACCAGAATATAGTGTTGAAAAGAGTGAGAAAGTTTTTATCTAAATTTAAACATAAGGGTTTACAAGTCTGCTTTGGGAACTTGGAACAAAAATATGTTAATAACTGAAATATCAGCAACAAAGCTTCTATGCTTATTTTCTGCATGAGCAAAAAAATAGTATGTTTAGATATTATTGGTGTAAGTGTGTAGCACTGTCATCAAGGTCATGGGTTTGATTCCTTTGTGGGGCATTCTGGGATTTTGGAGAACAGCACTGAAATCAAACCTAACAAAGTAACACACAACCTTGCTCCAATGGGGTACATACTCGCTCTCTTGGAGTGTGTACATGCTCCCATGGGGTACATACTCGCTCCCATGGGGTACATACTAACTCCCATGGAGTACGTACTTGCTCCCATGGGGTACATACTCGCTCCCATGAAGTACGTACTCGCTCCCATGGGGTACATACTCGCTCCCATGGGGTACATACTCACTCCCATAGAGTATGTACTTGCTTCCATGGGGTAGAACGAGCTTCCATTATCTGACAGAACTTCCGTTTTTTGTTTTTTTTCAGATCTTGTATTTTAAACAATTTTCTACTACAACTATAACGGTAATGTTTACTGGTACGGAAGCTCTTCCGTAATTCGCTCTGGATAATAGCATCTGCCAAAAGTTTTAAATGTAAGTTAGCCACACCTTAAGTCATAATTAACAGATGCCAAGCCTATCGCATACCTACCTTTATATTAGTAAATTAAGCTGCTTCATCAAATCTGAGGAAAAATGCTCACTTGCTGTCTTATATGTCCTACCCACTTACAGGTTTTATAATAAAGAAACCTTAACTCTATAATAAATAAAGAAAAAGATCACCTTCACCTGTCAGTGGTTTTAATATTAAGCCATATGTACAATAACAAGGTCAAACATAACAAGGATGGTTACTTATTTCCACCTTAACAAGCGCCATTGTGGGTAGTTTGTTGACAGTGTTGCCGGACCCCAGTGGAACCCCCAGAACTGCTCCTGGCTATAACATTAAACAGTATGACTTGGGTGCTTCCTGTGCTTTTTCAAAATATCGTCGGAGTTTAATGCACATACACATTTCACCAGAATACAGCATTGAAAAGAAGAGAGTGTATTCACTAGTGAGCTACAAATCTTTTTAAAGTATTCTAGCCAACCGTGCTCAATGCTATATATGTGTTCTTCACCTGGGAAAGTAAACAGTCTTCTGTTAAATCTAAGTTTAAATATAAGAGTTTGCCTTGGGAACTAAAAACAGAAATATATTAATATCTGAAATATCAGCAAAAAAATCTTCCATGCTTATTCGCTGTATGAGCAAAACAGTTTATTTAGGTATTGTTGATGTAAGTGTGTAGCACTGTCATCAAGCTCGTGGGTTTGATCCCCTGGTGGAATCTGGGTTCTTCCTGTTGGGAATTTTTCTGGGTGTTGGTGTGGGTTTACTCCGAGTGCGCCTGTTTCTTTCACAGTCCAAAGACTTGCGTATGAGGTGAATTGGTAATACACAGTTGTGTGACCTTGAAATGATGAAGGTTGCCACGGTGGCAGCCTTCACCACGGTGCCCGGGGAGCAGTTAGGGGTTTAGTACCAGGCACAAAGGCACTTCATTCGTGACCTAGCGAGGTCATGTCTGTCCCTATTTGTACATTTTTTATTTATTAGTGTTTTGTGTCACAAGATATTTCTGCAGAGCTTTTGTCAAATGTTTGACTATTTTTTGGTTAATATTTTTTGAATGGAAGTTGTGCAAATATTTTTGTGTACTATTCGTTAATACACACCTTAGTGATTTGGCAAAGTTTTTACGCCGAATGCCCTTCATGACAACCTTCCAATTTATCTGCACCGCAATGCAGGTTTGTGCATCCTAGTGGTGAGAGTGGCATCTGACCAATCAGAAAGGCTATGATTAAAACCCTGGGACTTGTATTGTTAACATTACACTATCTTTACAATTACTGGTAAATATTTATGGTTCCAACTGTTTGACCAACATGAGATCAGTTAAATATCTGTTCCAGTTAGGGCTGTCCACAACCAAGGATTTTGCTGGTCGACCAGTGGTCGTCATTTCTTTCAACTAATCGACTAATAATCG
>JAOUQU010000002.1:4842383-4853678 GCA_028566735.1 Ammoglanis amapaensis
ATTTTGTAAAGTTGCTTTGAGACAATATCTATTGGAAAAAGCGCTATAGAAATAAAGTTGACTTGACTTGACTTAAAACTGATTTAAACAGTTAAGAATTCTGACATCATTGCTCGAATAAAAGTGATAGGTTAAAGAATAAACTAAGTCTGGACAGTTAAAGCTTAATGCTTGAAGTAATAAACAAGTATTCAAAAGCTTTCTGAAGCCACCACACTGGCAGGTTGATCTTTGACAATTGATTTTTAACATTCATACACTTTAAACTCATATAAAATCAAGAGAACTATGTGAGCCAACATAATTTAAAGCAAGTATTAGGCCACCAATATTAATAATATAATAACTTCGGTGAGTATGCTGCTAATGTGAAGCTGTCTTTCACGTGCATCAAAGTAGATTGTGTTCGGAAATGTAGAATGATGACGACCTAGACAATACTTTGCATCATCATGTTTGCGCTCCTGAGAGGAAGGCTGTTTGAATTCCTTGATGAATTAATACCTGCCTAGTAAGTCATTCAAAAAAATGAATGTAATATTTAGCGGAGAACGAGTCAGCATCGGATGCTCGCTCATTCAATAGTCACGACATCTCTCTCACGAGAACAACAAACGTGGCCACCTGTGTGGGGCAAAAACAGACTCGTTTCCGTAAGTTAATACAGTTTTAATAATGTATAAACTATATAAAAGGGCACGAGTAAATTTACTTGCAAGTTCAAGCACGTCAGTGACGTTAAAGCATGTTCAGCAGATGCTAACGTGTTGTGCCACCTCATCCTATTGTTTTGAATGGCACGATGCTATTTGTGTTAGAATGATACTGAAACGCAATGCAATGCCTATGTAGTGTTGTTTAAATACCCCGCATTATAAGAGATAAAAATAGAATTCTCACTCAATATACAGCTGTCTACTTCAGCATCAAAGCAGCGAGGCATCTCCTATATTTCTCAAGTTTACCAGCCTCAATGCCAACCTCACTGCTCATGTATTTTACTGTAATATTTCACAAACAGGTCTGTATGAGGGAATTCTGGGCTATCAGTGTTATTGTCAGGTACTCGTATACAACGTTACTATATGTCAGTTCAAACTAAATAATAATAATAATAATAATAATAATAATGCTTTTACTAGCTCTTTTCCACAATCAACAATTTTCTATTACGATGCTGTGCCACACATGACAGCGAACAGTGGAAAACGAACATTAGGAATAATCGTGTTAATGTTTTCAGGGCAGCAAAATCCTAACAATAATACCCCAGACAATGACTTTGGTTTGTGCTCACCCACTCATCAGTGATGTGTATGATGCATGATACTTACACACTCCTGGGTCAGATCATTGATATTAGCTAATATTGCTTGAAGCCAATCTGTGCTTTCTGCTGCAGTGCAAAACTGGAGAACATTGCTGCCCACTCCATCTACGGCAAATACTTCAAAACTGTTCAACCTGATTGGGCAAGAAAGAGAAGGGAAAATGGTATTGAATGGTTTGTTAATGTAAAGCAGAGGAAAATCCATTGCCCTCAGAAGAGCAGTTCTTTCTCACAAATTGAGCTGCCATAAACAGGCAGATGATGATGTGGCATATAAATGAGTGTGAATACCGTACTAATGCCTTTTAAAGGCAACACAGCTTTTTTCTCCTCTTATTGCTACAAACTTATTGTAAACAGGATGATACATACAATGCATGCCTAATTAGATCATTAGATCAATTAGTTCACGAAAATCTTATCCTCAAAAGATTTATTCAGATCTTATAGAACAACATGGCATTTATTACACATTCTAAGATAATTAGCTTAATTAGTTTAAATCAGAATTTACTGAAACCTTTTTTGTTTGTTTTGTGTAAATCTGCTGAACATTAGCTGTAGGAATGTGATGAGACAAGATAATGAGATGAGACGAGAAGATTTTTGGTTCACGAGAAACAACATGAGATTTTTAAATCATTTTTAAAAGTCAAAAAATGCAAACTCAACCAACTCGGTAGGAGTTTATAGCTTTTAATTGAAGGAGTATGTGATGTAACATAACTACTTTTCACAAATTGAGGAATATTAACTTTTTCTTAGTCCTATATAATACAAACAATATTAAGTATATGTTTAAGTGCAAACAAACACTTTTCATGTTTGTCTTCAGACAACACTGAGCGAAAGACCTGCTACAAAAATATAAGCATGTCTACATGGAGGCAGTTGAGACCTTTGGGAAATACGATGTCCCCTGCAGTTGAAAAAACGTGCACACTTTAGACTGAGGTATCAGGGATCCAAAGATATGTTACGGTAAGTGGAGACAATAAAGAATATTGTAACTAAGTGACCATATGATTGGCTCAAACGTTATTCTGGGACTGAATGTAACAAAAAGAAACAAAAAACTGCGTGAAATTTGCTCAGGAATTCCAACCGACTGAACGAACGACCGATGAAACAGATAAAGGAGGTTATATCTGTGTCAACGCATTGAGTAATAAAACAACAACTTTTTTATATATTCTATCTATCTATTCGTTTATCGTCCGTTTGCCCAGTTCCTGGGGTAGGACTTTGATGTTTGGAGCAGAATTTTCCGTCCGGATGCCCTTCCTGACGACAACCACCAATAAGTGGTGGGAACTTGTGAGACTACTGGACAATTTACACATTTCCGATCAACCTAGTGCATGTTTTTGGACTGTGGGAGGAAACCGGAGTACCCGGAGTAAACCCACGCTGACACCGGGTGAACATGCAAACTCCGCACAAAAAGTCCCCAGCCCGACCCGGGGATCGAACCTGGGATTTCTTGCTATGATCTTATAAACTTTCTCATTTGTTTCGATCTCAGTCAGTGAATGTTTTTCATTCACCCAGTTGTTTTGCAGTTGACCAAATTGACCTACAGTCACTCATTTAAATTTAGCTTCCATTATACAAGCACCCGGCCAATGACAGCCAGTATGTTGGTATAGACAAGCGTGCCGTAAACAAACATATGACACATTTGGGACTAAATAACGCATTCACGGCAGACACATCATGCTACAGGAAATATCACTGAACAAACTGGTGAACTAATCAGAACAGTGAATTGGTTTTTATGAACTGAACAAACAGAACAGACCCTTTCCAGATCCCTCTTACGATGTTCATACTACACACCTATTTTTCCACGTAAAACAGGTTCACGTTTTAATCTCATGAGTCACACTCCCATAAGCCATTCATAAGTGTGTGTACGTTTACCCGTTTCCAGTCATATCCGAGTAGATGCTCTGTGGAATGCTACCAATCCCCAGAGTACTTTTCATGCAGTAGGTTGTCAGGCCTTTCTCCAACCCGTATCGCTACGGAAATCATGTGTATCTACAAGACATTTTTTTTACATCTTCGATTGAAGATCACAACCTATTGTATGTTTTTGGTCTGTGGGAGGAAACCAGAGGTTCCCGGAGGAAACCCATGCTGACACGAAGAGAACATGCAAACTCCGCACAAAAAGCCCCCGCCCGACCCGGGACTTATTGGTGTGAGGCGACGAAGCCACGATGCCGCCAATTCAATGGTAGATCTTAACAAATATTTGTTACATTTTTTTCTTCTCAATTCAAATCTTCAATCTGTCTGGTTAACAACTAAATTATTTTTCAAATTCAAAAGCTTTTACTGAAATTGTTGCTGACAAAATAAATATTTAAACAGTAAACACTACAAATACATAACATGTCTTATTTTCCAACAACTGTATTTAAGAGGATGGTTTTGACACTGTGTTTGTACATGGTGCAGACGGATAAACATCTGATTTGGTGGACTGACAATGTAATGATGGTTGTCAGTTGTATTCAATGGAATGTTGACTGACTGTAATAAGTTGCGTATTAAATGAAAAATATTTGTTGCTGAATAATAGCATTTAACGCATTGGCAAGAAACTATGTTTCTGTCTATCAGTAATGGATAAAAATCACTCGAACCCGTGGCTCTTAAAATAAAAACAGATGGAAAGAGGGAATCAACCTAACCATTAATGACATCAATGAGTGCTCTGAAGTTACCGAAAGTCCCATGCAACAGCAGCAACACAATAAAAATAATTACTAAAATAAAAAAATAAAAATAATAACTCATATCTATATCATTTTTATTGGTTTTAGTCTATTCATATTTATCTTAATATTACTGTTTTATTGTTTTACTTGTAAAATGTACTTGTTTGTCATGAAAGGAACTCTTAAATTATTATTATTATTATTATTATTATTATTATTATTATTATTATTATTATTATTATTATTATTATTATATTACTTGACAAAAATTGTGTGGGTATAAATCACCCGGCGTTAATGTTCTAGGGTTACTTATTTCTACAATATATGTATGAGGTGGATACTTCATTCTTAAATCTGTAGAAACTCCTAAAAAAGCTTAATTATTGTTTAAACTAGTGGATACAAACTTTTTTAGAGTTGTTACAAATGCACACAAATGTAAAACTATCTCAAGCAAGGTCAACCTTGAGCCTGCAGTCTTAGAATGGAATGCAAACTCCCACTAGACCCTGAAGCCAAGTCAGTCATTCTGCAATATGTGTGAGTAAAAAATAATATGCATTCACAAGTCTGCTTTAATGCTTAGACATGGAATAAAAAAAACTATCCCATGAAGTATTGTTATACCTTAAAAGTGTTTATCATGATCTATTTAAATTAGCTTTCTGTGGCTAAGAAACTGCACACATAAGATCATCATGAATTAGATGCCAAAAACTGACAGAAGTGGTCTAGTAATTTTTAAGCAATGAGCAGTGGGCCAGTACAAACTTGTAGGTCATTATTCAGATTATTCGTGGGATGCACACACACAAAATAGAGATGACTATAATAGTAATTAATTTGTCAATGTTCTTTGGGTGTTATTGTTACTAAGCAACATCCCATTTCACCTCAAGATTCACACTGATTTTCAATTCTAAATATATTCTATTTTAACCACTTTCGTCAGTCTAGGAAATTATTTTTTCCATGAAATAAGATTGAGGACTGCTGATCTAGAGCACTTCACCATTGGAAACGTTTTAGAATAAATATAAAACCTATTATATAGTAGTTTCACAGAGCATTAATGGCTTAGAAACGACCCCTAAAGAAATCAACCCCTGCAGTCTGTTGGATGAGAAAGCCTGGCTCACAGTAAGAGTTTTGGGACTAATTAGTCCCAAAGTTTTCAATAGAGTTGAAATCGGCTCTTTTCAAACCACCTACACACAAACTTACTCAAAAACCGTATCTTTATTGGCCTTGCATTGTGTACATGGATATAGTCATGCTGGGAAAAGATAGGGGTTTTTTTCCAACCAATTTTCAAATGATTTTAAGTATAATTTTCAGTTTGCAGTCATTGTGTAGGGCTTTGTTATTGAAACTCGATATGTCCATATACGTTATGTTATACAGTGTATTTTTATCTTGTTTACTCGTACTATATATAATTACAAATCCCTTGTCTGATGGTAATCAATCATTTAAAGAAAATGTATTAAAGTAGCTAGACAAGTTAGACTGTTATGTCATCTATGACATCATAAGGTAAAAATAAGCTGGTGGGGCAGCAGTGTCCTCTCAATATAGTTATATAAAGTACCATCATTTCAATTAATGCCAGTCATGAGCACAGTACAACAATTGCGTGCCCGACCTGCTTTTGATAGAAATTGCCTGAAGAATGTAATGTTCTGCTTGAACTGGCAGCAGACTGCAGTCAAGTCTTCTGAAATGGAGAAACTGTCTTTGTGAGTGACAGAACACAATATAAAATCCATTAGTAAGGAATAGAGGATTTCATTGGGATTTGGCATGCATTGTAAAACGCCTCAAATGGCGAGATGAATGACAAAATGAGCAGAAACAAATGGTATATGGATGGGTGATGGAAAGCATAAGAATTTGGGTCTAAACAGGGGTGAGGTAAGTTTAACCTCTCTTGAAAGCCCCACAAAGATCAATAAATATTCTATAACATATTATTTATAGTAATAATGAGACGCTAATGTGATCTTTAAAATGTAGTTTCTTTTTTGTTCTATATGAAAGCTCCAAATGGAGCTTATGTATCTCCAAGCCCCACTGCTGCGTACAATCAGTGACCTTTTTTTACACCAAATGCAACAGAATAGCTGCTTAACACCCTTTAAATAAAATGAAACAATATGCAAAAACTAACAGGCAGCCTGGTCTGGTGCAAGACATTGAAACTTAAAAGGCATCACAAAGGATTAGCATACCTTAATTTGTCTTTTTTAGCTATGTGTCTGGAGACTCGAGCCATGGCCAAGGAGAGTGCTACTGCGTCCAACCAGCGTTTCTCGTACTTTGGTTCATTAGCCGAGGGTGAAGAGGGTGAAGACGGAGCCTAGATAGAATAAATGAGAGAAAGTGTGAAGTGAGTGGCACATGGTAAGAGAGGAAGAGAAGAGGAATATCTCATTTTATCCCCTCTTCACTGCACTTTGATCAGAGCCTGACAACACGCGAGTCTCAAGCCTCACTACTATCTGCTGAGTGCCATTAAAAAGCTGTGCTGCCTCAACAGAATATGTTTCTTACTTCAGATTTTTTTTCCTTTGAATTTCAAAGAATGTTTGCATGGTTTACTATCTCATCTGATATCCGTCCAACCTCAAAACTAATGACACCTTAAAAAGTAAAAGGTTTATTTTAATAAGTAAGATTGTGAGTGTGGAAAATGTACCCTGTTTTACAGAAAAGTCTATACAAACTGTTCCATGATTATAAACTAAACATTTTAAACATTATTTCATAATTCAAACATTATTTCACATTCTCATAGAATATACAACACAGAAAAGCACACTAGGAAATCAAAACACAATTTCTAAATTGACTGTTAAATAAAAAAAAACAAATTAAAATGAATTTAATGTTAATAATGACTTCCCACCATCTAAATTAATAATTGGTTGTGGCAACGTAAGCAGCAACAATAGCAGCCAACCACATTCAATAATTGTAGATGAGACTTTAACATTGGTCAGTCACTTTCATTACAGAATTAAGCAACAAAACTCTCACAAACAAATCAAAAGAGTTCACTCATTTTAATTGGTTAATCAAAACTTTTTTTGTTTCTCTTAAGCCATTAAAAATGTACTTGCGCCTCACATACTATGGATTTGTTCCAGAAACATAGAATGCTTAGGCTTCAGATTACATTTCCTTTAGAACCCAAAGAGCAGAACTGTTGAAAAAGCATTTAAAAATAGCATTTGTAAAAAAAAAAAAACTGCATGTCTAATGTATATATTATAAATTATAAATTTTACACACACACACTTTCACAAAAAAACATTTTATGACAACTATTATTTTATCTAATAATTATAAATTCAAAGACTGGACAAACCATTGTGTCCTAACACAGTTCACAAATGCAGCAAATAACTGAACCCTAATTCCAACTATAATTGAAATTTAAAAAAAAATTCCTTATGATTAGCAGAAAGAATAAAATAAAAAAGTATATTAAAAAAATCTAGATATTTAAAAGATTTTGCAAACAACAAACTAATGCGCTGATTCAGATGTTGCTGAAAATGAAAAATAAATGAGACTCGAACTGCCGTCACTCCGATACAAGCCTTTCTCGCGATCCATTGCGCTAAGTAGAAGTTAGCAAAAAAGCAAGTGCTTAAGGCGCTAAATAAATGAAAGTAAGCTTTAAACAGCAAATAAAAGCAGACAATCAATAAAACGCGTGTGGGGAAGACATGTCTCTGACGTAAATTATGAGATCTGTATCTGCTGCGTGGATCACATGGGGAAAGAGAAAAGAAAGAACAACCCACACATGTATTGACCTAACAGATTCACTTTCAGGTTCCTGGCTCTTAAGGCAGACACTCGAAACACTAGACTAACCAGGGAGTGATAATCAAGAGACTAATCACTAAACTGTGTATCACTACGGATGCCAATGGTTAGCCTCCAGCTAACTGCACCATGAGGAACCAATTCCAATGTAATCGCACCTAATCGCTGCATAGAAAAATCAAATAAAATTAATTACCTCTGCCTCAGACCTTTCTAAACAACTCTGGGGATACCAACTGATCCTGACAAAACACTCAGCACAACAGAACCAACCAAAATGTAATCGAATAAGGCAGGTGCAGATGCATCTAGAAACTCTAGACATTATAGAAAGGTCTAGAATTTAAGTGTTTGTTAGAAGAGGCTCTAATGTCGACGTCCTTTGGACCAAGACCCTGGTTCTCTGGTCGATATATCTTTCTTTCTCATCTAACTCACAGCCAACTTGTGGTGCATAATCACCGATAACATTCATTATTGTATCATCAACCTTTAAACACCCTGACACGCTTTCCACCTCAACATCCGTTGTCTAGTTTTCCTTCAGGATCACCCAGACTCCATTTCTGTTCCTATCCACCATGATAGAAAAGTTTAAACCCTGCACCAATGCTTCGAGTCTTGCTACCCTTCCACTTGCTACCTGTCTCCCGCACACACAGAATATCAACCTTTCTTCTCTGCATCGACAGCCAGTTCTCTACTTGCTACCCTCATGTTCTCTCTCTGTCTCCTCACACGATTTTCTCTTCACCGTCTTTAACCAATTTCCCCCGGTTAAACATAACAGCTGCTGACTCATGTTAGATAAATGATTCCCGTGTTTTATTATGTCATAAGGAAAAGCATCTGAATAAAGCAATGTTTTATTCTATTGGCTAAATGTTCTAATATCTATTACATAGGCATCATTATAAAAGGAGATATTAGGTCACTTTTTAAATTTAAGTTTAAAGAGGTATATGGGCTCTACAATGCATACCCATGAAGTTATTTGCACAACGTTACTCTGACATAAAGAAATATTAGTAAATTGATAATCTCCGTATTCACCCATTTTCTAAACGTGAATTATGTGACTTATGCTAATAAGTGTTGTTTTTATTTAGTTTTTTCGCATTTATTAAACAAGACAATGTCAAAATATAGAGGGGTTTTTAACCTCCGGAAATTATTAAGAAAAAGAAAAGAAGCAAGGAAGTCTTTAAAGCCCAATATGTGGATAATCTGTATGTTAAAATGTAACAAAATCTGTTAATTAGGGGACAAAATGTGATGCACTTTACTCAATCCTATGCCATTTCTCAAGCAGGACATTGTTTAGCGTTGCCACAGCTTGATAATTAAACTTGATCTGACTTTCATGTCATGCTCTGCTAGAAAGAGTCTGAGATGACAAGGAATAAAATATCCTCAGCGTGTCAGGATAGATTATAGTGACAGAAAGTCTGCTCTCCAGCAAGAACCAAATGCCAGCACCATACTGTCCTTCAAATCAGCCTTCCTGCCATACCTCAAGATATTTTGGGTTATAAAGGTGCAATGCTAATTATTGAAAGGCATGTAAAGGAATCAGAGCTTATCCCTAGGTGCTGCCAAAGCAAAACGCTGTCAATCAAGTGAATGTCAGAGGAGCATATAGGGAATGACAAGCTCTGCGAATTCTAATCAGCTGCAGGTTAGGAAGTGTCAAGAATAAAGAAAGATTTTGAGGAGCCCAATTTAGAGAACATAAAAACCATGTGTTGTCAACTCAGCACTTCTTAAGTCAAGCCTGTTTTTTTGAGACATCAAGATAAAAAGACAATAAACCTAATATAAATAAATAAAACAAATAAAACAAATGTTAGTGTCTATTTATCCTTGCTAACTGGAATAAAATTACTGTTTAACCCTAGATCACTAACGCTGGGTGATTTTCACACAAACTATTTTTGTCATGTGATTTTTATTGTGTTGCTGCTGTCTGAGAGACAACATGTGACTTTGGGGAGCTTTAGGATGCTCAGTGATGTCATTAATGGTTTGGTTGATTCTCTCCTTTTTCACTATCACGCTAAAATTAAATATATTTTTTTAAAACTATGTAAGGCTGAGACTTTACTGTTAGTCTAAAATGTATTTGTTGATGCTCTTTAAATGATATCATTTTTTTTTTAAATAATCGTGCAATTTGAACCACTGTAAAAACTTACAGGGGAGAAATAAAGAAACAATCTGCCTCTTCTTATCTTTTACTTCAATAGATTAGTAAACGCCAGAGACAACTTATAAATCAGATTATTCCCAGCATGCTTATCCATGTGTTAAAAAACATTAACAATAATCCAATAGTTCAGCTGAAATAAAACCCCAGAAATACTTTCATACTGAGAAATTTCCTAAATGTTTCCAGTGAACATTTTCCATTAGCAATCTAATGTTTCCACTTAGTTTCCACTTAGTCTTAATGATGCTAACTACAGAGCCGAGATAATTTCTATGTGATTGTTTTTATTGTTTGTTTGTTTTTTCACACCAAATTAATTTGTCCGTTTTTCACAAGTAATTATGGATTTGTGATTTCTCGTGTTAACTCGTTTTGATTTGAATTTGTCCTAAATCCAGCTTTCAGGTGCTTCTTTATTTTAACCTACATTGTCAGCATTTTCTGTACTTTTACTAGATTGCAATATTTCATAGTTTTTCACCTCTATTTAAAACTGTAATTATAATTGTAACGAAAACTGAAAACTTGTTCTTTATGGGACTAAAAATGGTTTCAATCTTGTGGAACAGCATTTGTGAGGTCAGGCACTGAAGCTGGACAAGAAGGCTTAGCTTACAATTAAAATTCTAATTTATTCCAGATGAGTTGAGTGGGGTTAAGGTCAGGTCTCTGTACGGGTCAGTAGAGTTTCTCCATCTCAAACTCATTAAACCATGATTTTATTAGCCGTGTTTTGCACACAGTGATACAGTCATACTAGAAGACACAACAGCTTTCCCCAAACATAGAAGAAAAAGTAGTTTCTTATATTACCTAATGTATATATTATTGTGAAAAAGACTCAGGGAATCTGTGTCTTAAAAGCTGAAATCTTGAAATAAAAATGTGCAAAAACTATTCCTAAATAATTAGTGCCGGGACTTTAAAGCGTTAATTTCGATTAATTAATTACAATGATTTTAACACGTTAAAAATGTTATCGCAATTAATCGCATTTTGGAGCCGGAACCTCTGTATTCGCAATCTCGACTACATTTCCCGGCATCCTTTGGATCAGAACTCCAACTATGGAAAGCCATAATGATCATAATACTGTCTAATACACTACATGTGTTGTGTTACATTCTCTGTTCTTAATACAAGATGTAGTTTAGTCAGAACTCTGTTGTTACTTTAGAAATGTCACT
>JAOUQU010000002.1:4862823-4881296 GCA_028566735.1 Ammoglanis amapaensis
TGTGTGTGTGTGTGTGTGTGTGTGTGTGTGTGTGTGTGTGTGTGTGTGTGTGTGTGTGTGTGTGTGTGTGTGTAGATATGATAGTATTGGGGCAGTTTATATTCAATCCATTATAAAAGAAATGCCGTCTATCAGAACAGGTTAGCAAAAGATTTCAAGTCTCAGTGCTACAGATACATCACACAACCTTGTATTCCAGGTTTGCCATTACCTCGGTCATTCTATTTTCCCCAAACATTTATTTCAAATACCAAAACAGATTGTTTTCTTATGGTTGATTTAAATGTGTCTGTGGGGAGTGCGATCTCTTTTTGGCATCACTTGTGCATGAGCTTGTCTATATAACATTTAATTGAAAAGCCTGTAAAACTACTATTAAAACAATGAACATTGTTCCTTGTTTTTTGTTTTTGGAGGAGGTCATGCATGTTTTTGGTTTAGTAAAGAATATATTGGATTATGAAAATATGTTTACAACACAGTTCATAAAAGGTCAACAAGGCTACAAGGTTTGACAGTTAATATGCTTTTGTGTAAATCATTTGTAAAAGATCATTTGAATCTGAAATAAATGATTAAAAATTACTTCCCTTGCTTGCAATTATGACTGAATCATTATTTTTGTTTATGCCAGAAGCTTTAAATCATGTTGGCATGAATGATAAAGTATTATTAAATGATATTGCACTATTATACTACACTTTAACATTCTTAGACTGAATCAACAGAGTGATCCAGTAAGAACATTAATGAACATTGAGACAAAAAACATTAAATATTTTTTTTAAAAATACTTATTATATTAGAATCTTATTAAAACATATAACAGTATTGCTTTGGTTTCAACTAGTTGGTATCAGTAATTTTTTTTAATAAAAATTCTCTACTTTTATATAAAATGCCAATAAGCTCTTTGCAATAAAATTGTTTCACTTCTCACATTTCAGTTTTAAGTTTTTTTATATAATCTGTAAAGAAAAAATTAGCTGTGAACAAACGGTTCACTTGTCTTCATACATGAGAGTTATTATTGCTTTGTGCAATAGCTATTATTGCTCACTAAATGTTCCATGTAAAATTATTTGGTATTCTTATTTATCCAACTAGAGATACAGTATCGTTCTACAAAGCAATTCTATCACACTGAAAAGAAATACAATTTAAGATGTAATCTTTATATAGAAACAAAATACTAAAATATGTTAATGAATACTTTATATCCTAAATATATTCAATAACAGCACAAAAAGTTACAAATTCAAAATATTGCAGTCCTGTTGGTATTGTCTGTGTGAGGTAGTGAACTGTGATTGCGAAAAGAAATAGATTTTTTAATGATTATTAAGCAATTGTTGAATTACAGTTTTCCTGTATGAACGTCTTCCTGTTTGAATTTGTAATATCGGTTGCGATTCAGAAGACAATTTTATTTGGCAAGGCAAATGTGAAAATTACACATTTTAATTGTAGTATTTTTAATATTACATATGTTGTATATTTGATGTAATATATAAAAGCAACACAACAATGTGCATTAAATGCTTCGTGTCTGCTTAAAAATATATTTAAAAAATATATTAAAAAAACAACAGTACAATTGTCAACTACACCTAAATGTAATTGTGTAATGCTCTATAGGATATCTCTGGAGTTGTAGTTTGTATGTTTAATTGTCCTGGTTAAATATTAAAACAACGTCTGACATTTAAACTAAAACTATTGGGAACGTGTGAAAAAGAGCCAAAAGCCAAAAGCCTTGTGACCAGTTATACAACCAGAATTAAAAACTTTAAATCAAATATCAGTGGATCCTTGCTTTCATTCTGTTTAACTTCTGATGTTCAGTGTTTTTTTTCTACCAGATCGGTCAGAGAGTGCATCAGCAGGGTAATTCAGAGAAAATGGTAAACACTTCACTCAGTGATGAGGAAAAAGGATTACAAGACAAGGAAAGCAGAGAAGAGAGCATCCTTGCTATGCTGGGCATTATTGGGACCATTCTCAACTTGGTAGTTATAATTTTTGTGTATGTCTACACAACCCTTTAAAAACATATATTAATAAGGAGTCTCAGAACTGATCTTCAGTATGGTTGGAAAAAAACTTTTTAGGATAAAAAACGACATTGTGGACTATCGAAACCATTCCAGACATCTTGGACTTCATGGGCAATTCTTAACTGTTATCCAGGAGCAGTTCAAAAAACAAATGTTAAGACTGTGGAACTACATTTCTGTCAACATCTGACAGAAACAATGAGAATTGTTCAGTTTTGGCATTTGCAATCTGCAATGAGACTATGCTACTATGAGTCTTTTGATTTGTAATAAAGTATATTTACTGAATGCTAAATGCATTCAAGAAAAAGGTACAATTTGCACTTGTTTATAAGAATGAAAGAAGTATGTGGGAAATGGCTTGCTTTTACAGGTAAACCGTTTTAAACATTTGGGGATTTTGATAAACTTAAGTTATGATTTTGTATGAGACCAATACCTTCTAAAGTTTAACTAAGATTAAGGTTTTGGTTTTTTTCATTGAGAACTATTTACAAAACATATTTACAAAATGCATTAGCTCTACACTGAGCGCAGAAACCGGTTATTGGGTCAGATTTATTTATTTAATTTTAAGGTACTTCTTTTAGTTATTAACCTATTTAAGTACAGATTTTTTGGTCTGTTGCATCTAGCTTTATAAAATTATCCCATAGTTTCATTAAGATAAACTTGTTCTGTCCATATGGTTATTAAAAAATAATTTATTAATGCATTTATTGGATTTAAATGTAAAGATATTCTTGTTTCCCTCTGGCACTAACATTTCAGAACATTTTATAGAGATTATTTTGATCTTTTAAATATATAAATGTTATACATAATGTTATATACTGTTTATTTTATATATTATATAATTCCTAACTGGAGAAATAACATCTCTAAATACATCAACACCACCACTTTATGTGCAGAAATAACTTTGTTCTAATTCAAGTTTTGGTCTCTATTTAAGAACAAGACATCATTGTGGGCCATGAATAAATATGAATAACCTTTAACGTCAAGTGATATTTATTCAAATAACTGGTTTAACAAATGCATCATGTAATCTGTAACATGATTACCTCCTTTTTTACTGTATCAGTTTAAAACCTGCATTATTGAGAAAAGCACAACAGAGAGTGTATTTGCTGACTGAATATATAAATACATTATGTATGCATGTCTGAGATATGTTTAAAAATCTACATGAAACTTCTATGTCACTAAAGTGCCTGAGTTTTCAGTTATTCGTCTGGCAGAAAACTGATTTCATTACCTTGAACGTGTATAGCATATTCAATGCTGAAACATCGCTCAGAATTCTACTTTATTTTTGTTCATGTAAATTAAATTTGTGCTTTTAGGGAATTGTACAAATGTCCATCAAGGCGTACAAACAACATAAGACGCATATCATATTCATTACTTAGAATGAACTTT
The DNA here is from genome assembly GCA_028566735.1 of Ammoglanis amapaensis. Lineage (NCBI taxonomy): Eukaryota > Metazoa > Chordata > Actinopteri > Siluriformes > Trichomycteridae > Ammoglanis > Ammoglanis amapaensis. The sequence continues at coordinate 4,866,306 of JAOUQU010000002.1, forward strand.
TAGAGAATGTCCGCTTTCACGTATTTATAATAAAGAACTTGGCAGTTAACTATACAGACTTGTTATTTTATTTTATTTTGTGTTTTCTTTATTAATGATTTAAAATGTGTAATTGCACTATATTTAAAAAAAATAATAAACAAAGTAAAATCCAATGATTACGGTAAAATAATCAGCGGAATTATTCATTCAAATTTAACCAAGTCCGTGCAGTGAAACACACATTTACACACACTAGTGAGCACACAATAATGTCCATATAAGTGGATGTCTCTAGTCCAAAATATGACCGTATTAAGTGTCTGTGGTGTTCATCACACTCATTGTATAAGAATCCAATCCCAACATGGGTTTATGTCACCTGTTTATGATTTAATCAATTTAAGTAAATTTAAATTCTAGTTTAACCGCAGTCTTAGCTTTTACCTTAATGAATATTCACACGATACACAAAAAAAGCTAAATTTAAACTCTGCGTTATATACATATTCGACGTACTACACAGGTCTTGTGGTTTTGTGGTTTACATGCCAGTAAGGGTGCTAAATGTGTAGCAATACACACTAGGTGGCGCTGAGCACACATACCCAGTGCCTTGGACAGCCCTACCCACAGCACCCAGAAAGCAATTATTGATTAGGTGTCTTGCTCAAGGGAACTTCAGTCATGACCTGTAAATTTCTGAATCGAACCAGTTCTCTAACCACCAGGCCATAACTGCCCACTTATAATAGACAACATTTACATTTACAATTAAATTTAAGTAATAAACATACTGCATAAAAAAATTTCACTTCATGTTTAAATATTAAATCTAATCAGTACAATGGTCCTCACCTTTTTAGAGTATAAAGCATTAAGTATAAGCTAAGCATTTAGTGAAATGTAGTGGTTGATGCATTATAGTGGTGCTTTTTAATGTCATGAATAGTAAGCGTGATTGGAATTAAGGAATGGGTGAAGGAAGCCTTCAAGAAAATCCGTGAAAACCTCCTCAAAATTTAGACTGATTTAGCCTGGAATGGCAGTTCATAATTCACCATGCAGCATCCATCCAAAAGAACTCTACAACAGCTTCAGGGCAAGTGTTTAATGTCCTTCCATTGGCAAGACCTGTGAAGACTTCACCCCTATCAAATATCATTGGAGAGTCCTGAAGACAAGTGACATCATATCTGTTAAACTTTATAAATGGGATACACTCCCCAATTGTGCGTGTTTAAAGGTTCTACTGATGTGGCTCCTTTGCCAGTCACATAGAATTGTGTATGATTGTGTAAATTGAGCTGGGCCAGAATATGCTGTAAATATTGTGTAAATTGAGCTGGGCCAGAATATGCTTGTATGTACGTATATAAAATGAATATCAGATTTATGTATATAAGTAATTAAATGCATCGAAAGTAGCAAAAATGTAGGTCAAAGATTTCACCCTAGTTGCCATAGCCTAGTATAAAAATACAATTTGGACATAATTTTACAGAAGCACAGATATTAGAGGAAGGAAATAAAATGAAGTTAATAACTTTAGTTTGTGGTCTTATGTAATTACCCATTACAAACAATGCCAAGATTTACAACCAAATTAATTTAGCATGCCAAGAAAAGTGCTCCTACTTTAAAAAATCTAAAGCGTAATCATAAATTATTTAAAAAAACACAGCATCCGAGTTCATTCCATAAATACATCAACCAACCAAATTCTTCAATGTTCAGCAATATTCTTTTACTTACTGTGAACAATACAAATTTATATTCAGAAGACTGTAAGTTTATTTAATCTATTACAACTGAGAAGTTCAAACTAAAACAAAAAAGACTCATATCTGAAGTGCTCTTGAGCAAACCACCAAACCCTTAACTGCTCCCCGGGCACTTAAGCTAGAGTTGCGAATTGCGCATTTTTTCTGGGTACATTGGTTCTCTCCAACCCAAATGTTAGTTGGACTAAAGGTTATATACATTTAATTTAGCTAAGAGATTGTTTAAAATAAAAATACAATGTAAAGGGTTTTACTTATGCAGAAAACCGACTCTGAATCAATGCAAGTAGTGTCACAATGCCATATTAGACATAGAGAACATTTTAATGCTGCCAGTTGTAGTCATTAAAGCTATTCTAATGTAATGGAGACAACATGATGAAAGAAAACAATCAGTCGATATACTTTTGGTCTGAATTATTTACTGTATTTACCTTTTTTTTTGCACACACATACATTTAATGATTATTTCTACATGTATTTGTAAAGCAGAATTAATCTTCCACTTTTAAGCATGGCTGAGATCTATTTAGGTAGCAGATGTATCACAGGGCAAACAATGTGCCATTTTACATGACCCTGATTATAAAAGTGGTTAAGAAGGTTTTCTTTTTACATAGTAATCACCATAAAATCAATAAATAAAGCATATTTACTTACTTAATGATATATGCTAATGAAAGCCATACCATGTAAAACAATAAGTTATTATAGATTGCTTATTCAGCAAGGAAATTGCTGGCAAGTATTCCCTGCCAAGTATATTTTTAACCATATGTTTCATCGTAGAAATGAAAAGCAATACAAAGCTGCTTGTGTTATTCCATCTGACAAGCAATTTGTTTTACAGCATTGTTTTACTCAGTCTGTATTTACAGTTCAACTGAGTTGTAAGCTGTTTGTGATAATTAAGCACTTAAACATCAAAATACTTTTAATTTACATATGTAGTCAAACTCTCTAAGGGCCATTATACAAATTTGCATAGATTTGATTTAACAAGCTTTTTAAACAAATCATATGCTGTATGTTTAATTGAGCATCAATTCTGCTCACAATTAATACTCGTGCAGTTATCACAACACATTATTTTTGTAATGTAATCACAAAATAGTTGTTTTTGTTTAGTTTAATTTTCAGGTCCTAAGTTTAAAATTGAAAATTGTTCAGTCACATTTGTTTTTTCTTGGCTGGCAGTATTGGGGTTCCATCAGAAGCATATTACAGTTCGGGCAATGGCTTTCTCTGGTGAAGTGAAATGGTTTCTCTGTAAGCCAAGCACCTCTCATAAATTTCACAGTGGGTGCTCGCAGTTCTACTGCCTTCAACATCTATTCAAGTGTTGAAATAAATCCTGTGATCTAAAATGGAGAGATGCTGACACCCATGACAAATCCTGACTCCAACGTATAGCAAACAAAAAAAGCAGAGTAGGAATCGAGCAAATTTGATTATTAAAATTAAATAATGTAGATTTTTACATATACTGTAATACAGTTATGGTGATACAGTCTTCAACTTTGGTTGACAAAAAGGGCCCGTGTATTCCAATTCATTAAGAAATCAAACTATTTGTATGTTTTATTAAAAGTGGAAAACACGATTTATTGCTCTGTTTAATGTCTGGGACATTTTTCTAAACTAAAAAAATTAAAGGCATCACTTTTGAACCAAACAATTAAGAAATCTGTAGGAAAATTAGGACACGTCTTGTTATTACTGAGGTACTCACAGTAAAACATTGGTTGGATTTACATAACATTTACTGCTGTCCAAATATATGACAATAGTTGGACTGCCTACAATAAATTGCCCCAGATGTAAACTCATGGCCTCTCCTGGAAAAATACGTTTTAACCAGGGGTCACCATCACAGTGCTCACGGGCACCTGGTTGCCCAGAGGTACAGCATGAGACCCCCACAGGGGGTGATCTATAAATACAGACAGTAATAAAGCTAAAGCGTACTGCTGATGTACAGAGACTTACTTCTAGACAGAACTTAGATCAAAACATGAGAGTTTATGATTGATGAAGGAATGTAACAAATGTACAAATGAGTTATGAGTTTAAACTGTGGCAGAAAATGATTTCCTGAAAAAATGTAACAGAGGTGAAAAAACAACCTACAGAACAAAATGGACACTTCTGATCTTCAAACATCAAAACAGCTTGAGCTCTTATCTATCAGATGCTAGGACTGTTTAACGTAATGTAACCCCCGAACCCAGGGTTAATGTGGACAGATTAAACACATTTAAACAGGGTGAAACGATGAGACACAAGCCAGTGTGGCTTATCTGTATAGTAGCTTATCGAATTTGAAAAGCAAAGTTGCTAACACCAGCAACTACCCGGATGCCACAGCACACCCTACAGGACATCTGCTGCCACAACAATATTGTTAGAGCATTCCAGTAGAAAACATATACAAACAATGATTACAATAGTGTCCACACTATTATTACTATTACAATCATCATTAAAGGTATACAGTCGTTCAAGAAATTTGTCAAGTAACCCTGTGTAATACTCAGTAACCTTGAAGTTGTGCTTGTTGATCGCTACTTTTGTCTATTCAACCGTTGACAAGAATCAATATATTAGGTCCCTTAATGAGTAGTCCCATGATAGTGCAGTAACAGGGGCTTTATTTCATATAATACCATCCTAGAAAAACATTATCATTGCTATGACTAGGGTGGCCACTGTTTTTGGCCACTGTCTGTGCTTTTGGCCTGTTCGCCCATCATTTATGTGGATTCCCTCAAGGAAAATGCATGTAGGTGGATTGGCAACTATAAATTGCCATTTGATGCAAGTGATTGTGACTGTCAAAAATGACACCCCACCCAGGCAATATTCCTGCATTGTGTACCGTGTTCTCACTGCAATCATGAGCACAAAAAAAGCAATTACTGAAGTGAAATGGAAAATTATTCTTTACAGCACGTAATTGTAGTTTGTATTCTACAGGTTCGTGAAATCCACTAAAAATGTAAAAAAAGTAAAATTGCATTGCAGAGTCTGCTGGCAAGTGATAAAAATAATAATGTATATTTAGTTAAAAGTGATTGTGCTTACATGGAAGATATTTAGGAACTTAATGTGAGAAATCTTAAAGATAACATCTGTGCGTATCTTAAGTACCTACGCAGACTATGAAAGACGTTGACTAATTATGACAGCTGCAGCAGGAAACAAAGGAAATCCGGCAGCCCCAACACATGGGCACGTCCGACTTGCTCAGTAATGGCGCCATTAAAATTGCCATGAGTGACCTTGACTAAATGACTCTCGCTCTCTAGGAGTACAACAAGAATTGAAAATCAGCCTCATAATCTGAAAAGAAAGCTCTTCAAATGTAGGTGGCATTTGGTCAATGATTATTCATAGACCATAAATATGGTAATTTTTGTACAATGTTGTGATATATTACAAAATTATTGAGAAATGTAAACTGCATCCAGTTGTAGTTAAATAATAAAATGTCACCAAGTACTAAACAGTAAAACTAATTAATCTTTCAGAGGCTTTATCCTAATAAAGTCTTATCCTTTGTCAGATCTTAAAAAGCTAGATTGCTGTTATGGTTGCAAAAAGGAGCTAATTATTATTCATGTCCATGGTATGAAACTGTGATGTTATCTTAACACTTTTTTATTCATATTCATATTTATTATTTTCATATATAACTTTGTGATTATGATTGCACAGCAGTTATGTGCCATTTGGGGTATAAAAAATGTATTTTCTAAAGGCCAAGGGGATCAAAGATCCAAATATTTTGCAGCATGCAGGAGAAACTAGAAGCCAAAACAGTAGAACATGTGTTTATTTTATACAGTGGAGGCATTAAGATCTGCAGCTGAGCTGATTCCTCAGCATGTATACTCCTGAGCTGGAGTTTCTCTACATAGAAAAATCAATAACGACTAAGTGTTTTTCTTTACTAGAATTCAATCAGATTCTAATTTACACCAGTAAGCACAGCAAGTCTAAGTTCACGACCTAGAGTCTGCCATAATTAAGCAACTACAAAGCTGAGAAAGAACAGACATGGCCTTTTGAAAGAGTGCAGTTAATTGCTGGGCAAATGATTGGGGATATGAAATATTAATATTTAATCTTGCGCTGGTGGTGGTTACTGGGATAGATTATGTTGAAAACAGCAGCCTGGGGCAGTATGAAGAATGTGTATCTTTGATAATGCACGAAAATCATTATGGAATTTAAAAAATAGCAAATACCATTCACAAAAAGCTGTGGTAAGTAAAAGTCATTTTAATATCAATGATGAGTAAGTAATGTTGATGCAGGTAAGGCAAAAAAAAACATTGTTCACACATTTAATCCTGTGTGATGCAAGACTTCTTGTCATGAATATAACAGAGTATAAAACATAGTGTGTTTTAAGCTAAATAAATTAGTATGGCACTGGTGAATATCAATAAAGTAAAACCGACATAACTCATCTATACCTCCATACTCCCACTGTCAGCCTTAAATGACACGTGACTCACTGCTTTATTCAGCAGCTGCCCCATACAAATACATGTTATCATGATTTATATTGAATTATAATGGACTGATTATAATTTTACTATTACAAAAAGATGAAAACAACTTTCCAATTATGTTACAATGTCTTTTTCACTTACTACTTGCCATAAAATGTTCCTAAAACTTAATAGACTGTAAATGTCCAAAAGATACAAAAATAACTGAAGTGTATTATAAATACACTGGTATATATAAGAGTAAACAATAAATGAATTAATACGTATTAGTTATTTTTATTTGATGTTACTTCTAAAACTATGTAATAAATTCGTTTTACATGTCTATTAGTATTTGAGGTAACAATTTATCAACATAATAAAACTCAATAGAACAGTCTCTGGAGATGGTGCCAGGCAAAAAGCATTTAAAAATCTGCCCAAAAAAGGCATCACAATGCAGATAAAGTGTAGCATTTTCCCCTGCCAGACTAGAACCAAACCAGCCAAATTGGCAGATTGTGCAGCAGCAACACTCTGAAAACATGTTGCATTGCTTTACTGCATTTTTATTAATAAACAATCTTAGCTAAATTAAAAAATATTTAAAATACAACCCATGATTTAATGGGTTCAGTAAATGCCGAAAGGCTGCATGTATCATAAGCTTGTTTATGGTTCTAAAATTTCACAAGATTTGAAGGTAGAACTGAAATGGAGAGGATTTCTTACTTATATCTGTCAAAGTGATTTCACAGCTTTCAGGGAAAGACCAGTCAACACTGGCACCACAGTAATCAGCAAATTCAAAATAAACAGTAGAAGTATTTTGCTGCCATCTACTGACTAATTTAAGCCATTACTTATTGAATTGTGTTTTTTCACTGAAAGCGATTTTTGTGCCTATAGCAACACTAGATCTGTTATTGATGTTTTAGTAATTATTAATAAAGTTACTCTGGTTGCATAGATTTTTATTTTTGTACTGTGGTATTAGTAACCATCACTGACATTCCTGTTGCCACAGACATGATTGGTTATGACTATCAAACCCATCCTCAAGGGTCGTTTTGGCTGCTATATTTTATTCCAACCATATCAGAACAAACCTGATTTCACTGGACTTTAGAGCCGGTCTCAGTTAGACAGCTGATTATGTGACCTCCTGGGTTGGTTGAAACAGAGACCAACAACCACAACAACCCTTTATGGATCCAGTTTGACATCCATTGTTTAGAAAGCATGGACTTTTTCAGCCCATGTACAGTCCAAGCAATTGAGAGTTAAGGGTCATTTTTTGGCATCAAGCTGCCAAAGATGGAACCAGCAACCTTTTGCTTCCATCACCTTAACAGCTATGCTTAATATGCTTTTAATTGCAGTGGTCCATAGCCACAGAGCAACAGTGATTTATTTATTACCAGGCCACACAGAAAGAATAAATAATTAGCGATAGCTACAAGACATGACAGTGTTATTTCGTTTATCACCACTAGGAAAACTTTTATCAATGTGCTTTTTACAGGCAGCTGAATTAATCATCTGCATTTATACCAGTATGTGCAGTGAAAGACACACTTATACACACTAATGAACACACACTAGGGAGCATCCATACTTAGAGAATTGGTGCCTTGTTTAATGACACCTCAGTTATGAACTGTTGACTAAAAAAATCTAAATCTTTCTATCACAAGCTAGTTCTCTAACCACCAGGCACCACCAAAAATTGTAATAAACTTTTTAAAAAGCTCAGGATTAAAAATCTGCCGTTATTCCATTTAAAATCTGTCCCAGTCGGTCTGTGAGAATATTAACACTGTAATATTCCATGTTCTTTTTTCTTGGGATTTCTTTTATTTCCTAATATAATTTATAATCATTCCTACTTTTCATTCGGTCACAAGTGTTACAGTATGCTGTAAAACTTCATTTTGCTTTATCATTTAAATTTATAACAATACTACATAAGCATTTTCCGACTATACTGCAAGCTTCCTATGTACAGGTCTAAATCATTGCTATAACCTTCAGGATCAAAAGCTGAACAGGTCAAACTTCTGTATTTTTTTCTAAAGACCTTACCAATTACTGGGACTTTTAAGAATCCAGTACCATTTACCTTCTGCTAAATAACTTATCTTGTACTCTTCAATCATGATTACATTACACAACATGCATTCAGCTTTTGAGTGATAAGGAAGGACAATCTTCAACCTTGGGGCATGTGTCTTATTTTTACCTTCATGAAAAAAAATATTATAAATACACTAATACAAATCTTTTTTATTGGGATATGTTAATATTAAAACAACTGCTGTATGCTGTACTTCTTGAGATAAAACTAATTATTAAACATAAACGGAGAATCCGTTTATTTGAATTTAAAAAAATTGTTAACTTTTGCAGTCGTTTGCAGTTGAATATTTCTTAGTTTTGACTTTTGACAGTTGCATTTTTTATTGTTTCAAATTTGTTAGGTTTTTTTTAATACATGTAAAACAATTCATCATAAGCTTTCCTTTTATATGATGGTGCAAGCTGTAGTCTAATGGTTAGGGTACAAGATTATTATTCAAAAGATGCTGGTTTAAAATTTCACTCCGGCTGGAATGGCAGTACTTCCGGAAAATCGAATGGTGCTTTGTCCATGGATTAAATGGATGACCCTCTTTTTCTGAGGTGCAGGCACAAAACCGTTATACCTTATCAAAATTAATGACTACCTGAATGCTGGACAGCTGACCACTGCCCTGTACCCTGAAGACACTCATTTATTCACCAAACGACTTTGCAAACAAATGCTTTTTGTTACTAGAAAAGTTTATCTTGTAAGAGAGTGATGTTGCAGTTGTTCCAAATACAACATCCAAATGGTAGTCTTAGCGCATGTTTTAGTGCATCAACTGCACAGTGTGCATTTAAGAAAAATGGAAGCACTGGATAGAACCGCACAAAAAAACAAATCGACTAGGCAATATGTCTTATGTTATTTTTCAGTTTGCTACTCTCTGCTCTTGTATGATGACAAATGGCTCTTGAGGGCAGTCATGCTGGATGGACAAAGCACTCTGCCTGCTGTGTCTGCTGCTTTTATAACTGGAGGGGATCCAGGGAAGGATAAAGTCTCCCCCTTATTCGAATTATAAACTCATACACACACTGCACTTACATAAACTGACTTAAGGCAATGCATACTGATGCAATTTTACTTTGGATAAATAGTCCTGCTATAAGAATGACATAGCAACACTGCAAAATTTGTTTCTTGCACTGACCCTTGTCATTTCATCTTAGAGTGTAACATAAGATTGTACATGCTCTGGTGACCACGTGATTCGCAGATATATTGCTCATTGAGACTGGTAGGAGTAGATAGTATTGGTTGTCACTATTTGTTTTGACGCCAGACCAGTCCAGTATGTACCCATTTCTATTATTTGTAATTCATCAATCACAATCACAATCATCAAAGTCTGTGCATGATCTTCACTGGTAACAGGAAAAAGCAGCACTCTTTGTTGTTTAGCAAAACATCCCAATTTAATCTGTTTACCACATAATTGTGTCATTCGTATTTTTCCATTTAATAGACTTCATCAGAATACAACACAAAATATTTAATATTTAATGAAAATCTTGCTCAATTAATGACCCATTAGTTATGACAATGAGAAAGATAGAGATAAAAGTAAGTTCATAACCATCTAAATTATGGACACCTTGTGTTTTGTACACAATGTGTACAAAGACAGTTATATTCTTTTGTAAGTGACATAATGCAATGTAGTTCTGAGGTAATGTGATATTTAAAATGAAAAAACTTCCATTTTTTGTTCATTCGACGGTGTGTCTTTTTTGTTTTTTTTAAAGATGATTTCAGAAGGATGATATTGAAAGGTGGGAGTGAGAAAGAGAGAGAGAGAATCGAGGGAGGAGTTACTGTTACTCTCTTTATGCTCCATTCTCTTCTGTCTGTTTCTCCCTGTTGCTGTGTAGTTACAGTAGTTGAGGAATCCAGTCACTTTATCAATCTTTAGTTGATAAATTCTGTTTGGATGGATTTGTGGCTTTGCTTGGAATTATAGCACCATAGCAGGAACATTTTTATCACCAATAAACTGACTGAACTTCAGCAGACATGGATCTTTCATTTATGGCTGCACAGGTAATGTTCTCATTAGTTTTATTACTACATTAGTACCATGTTTTCATATGTGAAGGTGCATTTTTAAAGATGGGTGAGCTAGTTTTATATGTAAACAAAAAACTCAGTAACTAATAATATTACTGTAAGTCTTACAGTATTACAAATCGATTTCATCCATTATTGGTATTTACAAAACTTAACAGTCAATTGTTACTGGTGTTTGTTGCACCAGATGTGTATGCATTATCTATGCATGACAATGGTTTGCATTTATTGATTGTGTAACTGTATTAAGTAACAATGTTTTTCCAAAGTACTCCCAAGCCCCTCCCAGTAGCATGATGCTTGGAAAACACCATGAAAAATGTATTTTTATTGTATTAACGTATGTCTTTATTTTGCCATAAATGATGATGGCGCAAAGACGGATTGGTTAACGCTGTCACTTCATGGCAAAAAGGTCCTGGGTTTGATTCCCAGGTATGTCCTGGGCAGTCTAGATTCTTCTTGTATAGAGTTGGGTCACCTCATGTACCAGTTGCTATGGTTTCATTAGAGATGCTGTGAGGTTAATTGGAGACACTGAATTGTTTTTAGGTACCTGGCCACTAAATTGTTTACACCAATTTATTGTAGTGACAGCCCCAAGCCCGGATAATTAGGGATATTTAGGGTTAAGCGTATCTGGTGTATTAACAATGGCAAATCTTTTGTGGTTAACACTATACTGTACATTTGTACATATATTAACATGTATGTCACTACTAGAGTCAAAGAGGTTAAGAACCTTGCTCTTTAAAGCCAGCAGTGGTTGTATTACAGAGCTGGGATATAAATTACCAAACTTTCAGTTAATAGCTAAGACTTAAAAACCTTCCATAAATCTAATATGTAATGGAGCGGTATTTGTTCTTTATTCTAACTGTTAGCATATTAACCCCTTACTGTTACTGATACTAATGATACCGAATGGTGTTTAGTTTTTTACTTAGTGCAGCTTTTGTTGTTAGTTCTGTTGAATTGTGGGAATGTGTAATAAACCCTTGTAAATAGCCACTAATCTAATGCATTGGGAAAAAAAACTAAACATACCTTTAAATTAAGTACTTTGATTACTGGGCACAGAACCCAAGGACAAAACTTTCTCCTCAAAATTTAAAGACCAATTACTTTAAGTCTTTTTCATTTTATGTTCTTATGACTTCAGCTTTAACACATTTTTCATTTGAAATGTTTAGAATTTATTTAATAAATAATCTTCAAGCAAATCAATTAATATGTTGATTTATTTAAAACATTTTCTATAATTTAGTGCATTGATCAGAGCAGTTAAGAGGCAATACAGGTAATGAATTTTTTATTTAACTTTGGCCGAGGTCAAATCCAAAACATTATAGTTTTGGAAGGCATGTTTATCTAAGATATGCGGACATAATATTGATTAGGTTATGTCTGAAGGACTTGCTCGAAAGTGACTGTCAGAAAGCCAATTAATCATCCCATAATGAAGGTAGAAATGCATCTACTGAGCCAAATTCAGAAATATTTGAAACTGAAATATACCTGTTCATTCCAGCCATCCTTAATAATACATATGGAAAGTGCATTTTGGATTATTATCTTAAGCCTACTATGAAAATATTAGAAAGTCAGTGGACAGATCTTCTGTAACTGAAACTACTAGCTGATTTATATCCAGTGTCAGTGACTTTAACAATTTGCCAATAAAGTATTCAGTATAAGGACAATGACATTTAAGCTTATATACAATTTATTTAAAATGTTATTCCTACCTACAGTCTCTCTTGGAGTGATCATTTTAGCTATATGGGTCACGTCTTGCCTATTTAGTTTAATATGTGTTAACTGAAATTGGTGTACAAATTTGCAGCTGGGTTATGTGTTAGTGATAACTTGCTTTTGGTGCTTGTGCCATTTTGCCTGTGACATTACACATACGCATTGACTGACTTTTAGGGACAGTGTTTTTACGGACTTTCAACTAGAAGATTGGGGGTTCAAATCCAGGCTTTACTACATGGTTACTGTTGGGTGATTGAGCAAAACTCTTAGCCCTTGATTCTGACGCCAAACAAGTTAATTTCATTGTACTGTATATCTGTATATGTGTAATGACAAAGGCAATCAATTTTTTTTTCTTGTCTAATGATGGTGCTGACTTGGGATTTTTTTGAAGAGTGTTTATTGTGGTTGGGGATGTTAAGCCATGTCTAATTAAACCAGGAGATATTTTTAAAAAAACATATATTTCTATTGTACAGACATAAAATTAAACATAAATAAAAATCGAACAAACATACTCTTTGTTAATGAATTCATTTGTCATTGTGTTAGAGTGAATGTATAATTTCTTCATCATTAAATTTAACAGTTGTTAGATAAATATAGAAATCATTTATATTCATAGTAAGTGCTCCATGTACCTCAGCTTTGCAAATTGGATTCAGGCAGACTTCCAGCACTACGGAGTACTTAGTTCTTTGATTTCTCCCTTGAAAGCAATTCAACACTGCTTTTAGTAAAACTCGGTCATCATCTGGCTTAAGGTCTGACTCTACAACAACTCATTATGCTTTTATAAATCCTGTTTTACTTTATCTTTCATACACATATTCACCTTTTTATGATAATGCTATATTTGTAAGTACTGTATTAGGACAAGAGCAGGTCAATTCTAATTTAAATAGCTTCAAATGTACTATTATTGCCATTTTTAACAGTATTTAACAGTTGCCAACAGTTTCAGTGCTATATGCTAAATTACCTTTATGCCTTTAACTTCATTATTTGGGAAATGATTTGGGAAAGTTTTTACTCCTGCCTGACAAAAAGCACAGACATTATAAAACTTGCACAAAAATCTACAAAAACACTTCAAGCCATATGATCAACGAAAGCTTGTCCAGGTGGTCAAGTTAGCCATAAAATGTGAATTCTTATTAATTTAGAATTTTCTAATATTATATTAGTTTATTCTTCAGAAAGCTACTGGAATGATTAATTGGGTCCAGTATTGTAAAGCAACACTATTCACTATAGCACCAATAACTGTGAAAGTGAAGAAGTTTGTTACGTTTTAAATGGAGAAATTTTAAAATTAAGAAAATTCAATCACAAAAAAAATAAAAACCCACATTAAAAAACACATTAAAATTGAATGATTTTAAGCTTCACACTCAGAAGTAAAATCAGGTGGAGAGAACACATGCAAAGAGCAGAAAGTTTTTTACAAGAAGGCATCCAAAGTGGGTTTGTTGATGCCTGTTGTGAGAACCTAAACATGAGAGATTTATGATGAAAGATTATTTTAACTGCAACCTACTTATTCATTGCCAAAATACATAGACACAAACACACACACACACACATATATGCGCAGAAGACAATTTCAGTATCTCCAATTAACCTGACTGCATGTCTTTGGACTCTGGGAAGAAACCAGAGTGCCCAAATGAAGCTTACACAGACACAAAGAGAACATGGAAACTTCATTCAAAAAGCCGTTCTTGTTATGAAGTAATAATGTTAACTGTTAACTCACCGTACAGTCATAGAGATAAACTCGATCATTAAAAAATTCGTGATAATTCTAAAAAGATTTAGATATAAGTAAATTGTTTATATCAATATGCATGTAATATACATTATTTTCTATTAACATTGTGGTATTATCAGCAATATCCTCGTCAGGATTTCAGGCGTTCAAAGCATTCTTAAAAAAATTATTTTAGTTAAAAATTTGAAGTGTAGATATCAAATTGTGAGATTTTTTGCACCAAGAGTCTGAACAATAGAAGGGTAGTGTCAGGAACTACATCCTACATGTTAAAATCATGCCAGATGAACAATGTGTACCACCATAGTTGTGGCAAGCCATAACAGATGCAGCTGAAAGAATTCACATTAATGTAAACAATTAAAGTGTAAAGTATAAAGCTCTTATTACATATTTGTTAGGAACGGTGTTCCTCACTCTAGGTCTGCATGCCTATGGACACACCCTTACCTCCTCCACTGCTTCTCATTTGACTCACTTGAGCATCATCATCCCTGATTACCCTTTTTGTATTTAAACCTGTGTTCCTCCAAGATCAGGGCCAGATTATTATTTCATATTGTGCTGAGTTTTGTCTTCTGTTCAGTTATGTTCCTGTTATTAAATTTCTGTTAAGTTAGTTCCTTTGTCCTTTGTTAAGTTCCTTTGTTAGTTCTGTTAAGAGTTCCTTTGTCTCTGTCTACTGCTGTGTGTGTGTGCGTTGGGGTGTGGTGTTTAAAGAGTCTCTGCAATACCATCATGGGTTCTTAACAATATTGTTCAGACATTATGGGCTAATTGTTTAATTTTAGGATTTAGGCATCTTGTTTTTTGTTACATGACAGACACATGGTAATTATTAGGGCTGACCACAATTAATCGACTATTCGTTGGTCGACCGAAAAAATTACTAGTCGGCCAAATTCCATTGGTCGACTAGTCGCAGGAAAAAAAAAAGCTGCGTTTCGTCAAAGGACTTCTGGGACTTTTAATTTGAACGGCGTCACAAAGGAAGACGTGACA
>JAOUQU010000002.1:4888912-4899519 GCA_028566735.1 Ammoglanis amapaensis
ATACTCTGGGATCGGTAACGATCCACAGAGTGACCCAGGGTCGATTTCGACTGGAGGGTAAAAATCATCATCATCAAGTTTCCAATACTTATATTGAAGTGTTAAAAGTAAACATTCAAAAGCGGCACGTTAACTCACAGCAACCACGTCCTGCAATATTACAACTAAATTACTGCAACTACTAATAAAATATAATTGCTGAAATTTTATTTCATAAATGTGATTGGTGTTTAATTGATACATTGTTACTTGTTCTTTGTTTCAGCATTTTGTCCTGGATCCTCAGGCAAACTGACTAATCAATTATTTATTAAAGACCACATGGTATCACATTACAAAAAAGTATTCTCTGCAAAAGGTAGATCCCAGATCATCATATTTGGTTTTTGACATGAGCTTTTTTCTTGTTTTTAAAGCTCATCATCTTTAAAGCTGTTGTGTCTTTCTATTTCAGCTGCTGTGGACTGTTCGGTGCCTAAAAGTATGCAATGTAATGTGAAATGTAAGTACAAGCTCTTTAACCTATTCTCCATTGGAACATAGAGAAATTTGTTTCCTTCTATTAAACCATTGTGTATGTTCAGATCGTGACCAAAAGCACCGTGAGCAGATGAAAAAAGTCCGCTCTGAGAGAGTGCAGTCAGTGAGTTCTCTTTCACAGAGGAGCATCAGTAATACATCCTGCTCATTCAGAAATGTAAGGTTGTTTTGTTGTTCATGGGACAAAAGCTTAAAAACTACTGCATTTGGATCCTTTTAGCTTTAATATTCATAATTATTTGCAGGTTAGTCCTGTTGTGCATGGAGAAGAGAGTGCTCTTTTCTACTCAGGTGGCTCTGCCTTGTCCACGCCATGGCTTAACGCATCGTTTTCTACTAGGCAAAAAGTTTATTCGTCCCAAATTGCTGGTAGCCCTTTACGACCTGCTTCAGAGTTGAGTTACAAGTGTCCCAAGTCTCAGAGACTTCACTTCACTCAATCATCTTCCACATCTTCATGTCAGGAAAAGTTTAGAAGCTTTCAAGATCCAACACAGAAGACCTACAGTGGTGATGTTCTTCTTAAACATTCCCACCACTTCACTCAGGAAAAGCCTTTCTCACCAAGAACATTAAAATCAGATTGCAAGTCGAAGCTGTCTACCTACCGGTATTACACTCCTCCAAAGAGAAAAGAAGAAAAGGATAAGTTTAAGGCTAAGTCTATTCAACAAGACACATACTTTGAGAGGTATTTTTTTTAAAGCAGATGATAATATTTATGTGCATGGTTTTCCCCCTAAATTATTTATAATTTGTTTCATTTTTTACATTTCTAAAATCATCAAAGGGGTGGATTTATATCAACACCAGCTTTTGGCAGTAATCTGATAATTAGATTTATATGCACTTTAGTAATCCATATTATTTTAACACCTGTTCTTAGAATTACTAGAATGCACAGTCCCTTAATGAATACATATGTAAACAGGTGCTCTGTAGATTCCCAGGCGGAGCAGTATAGGTTATTGCCTTTCTGTGTGATGTTTGTATGCTCTCCCTGTGTCTCCAAGAGCTCCAGCTTCTTCCCCCAATCAAACGAAGTGTAAGTGAGTTAATTTGGGATACAAAAATGGTCCATGACCGGTCAAAATTAAAGACAGAGAAACACGGTATAACCTAAATGTAACCAAAAAGTATAATCATGTTGTTGAAATCCCAGGAAATAAATATGATCACTGCCTAAAATTCTTAGTAAACTTAATTTTGGTGGTATGATAACATGTTCACTATCATTTTAACTTGATGTTTCACCATGTTTCTCATCAGAAACCACAATAGTAGAAGTTTAGAAGAACACAATTCCCCAAAGGTATGTTAGCTGGACAGTTATTTGATGCTGTCCACTATATATGCTTTATATTTAATACGTAATATTACAAAAACTTAAATATTACACTTTAACTTAAATGTTTTTGCAGACATATAGTGTTGATCCGGAGTGGTCTGATGAAGAAACAAGTGTGTCAAGACATCATAGAACCATGGATATATCCAAAGATGATTATGATTACTTTCTTTCCTCTTCGAGGTACGAGTATCGAATACTTGTAACATTCCAATTCTAGTAATCTGCTAATTAAATGATACTGTTGCAGGTTATCACCTGAGGGAATGAAGTCTCCAATCATGAAAAAAGTAACAGCCGAGTAAGTGTAGCAGTTCTATACTTCTATATTTCAACTCATTTCGGCCCAAGTTTCCACACTACTACAGTTAATAAGAATAGACTGACTGTTCTGTAAAACTTATGGTAAAAGGTAAATATGTGCCAGGATAACAAAATGTATTCTTAGATTTACAAAACATCCTCAGATTCTTCAAAGGCCGAATAAAATACACACTGCATTACAAAATAAATCAACACTTTTCAGTTGGGCTTAGTAGTTTGCACTGTCGCCTCACATCAAGAAGCCTCTGGGTTGACCCAGGGTTTTCAGTGTGGAGTTTGCATGTTCTTACCGTGTCTGTGTGGGTTTACACTTGGCACTCCCACAGTCCAAAAACATGCCGGTAAGGCAGATTAAGAATACGACTTGTGTGATGAATGATCGCTTCCTGTCATGACTGTTAACCATAAAGGGTAAAAACATGACGCTAATTAATAAAAAATTTACTGTTCAGTACATTAATTGTCTGGTTTTTGAACCAAGTAGTGGACTGTTATTAGTGACTAATAATTGTTAATTTGGTACTCTTTTAATTAATTTGAAAAGTGTGATTGTAATTTTTTTGTCGTTGTTTTTTATTTCAAATCAGTTATACCCCACTCTATTTGCAATGTAATAATGGGTGTATTTTATGATTCTTAGTCTCGGATTAAAGTGTACATCTTTGTGCTTCTGTTTAGAGAGGAAGAATTAATGTATTTGGAGTTTGTTACTGATGTTACAAATGAGATTATAGCAAGAGGCATCTACTCAGACAGGTGGGTTGCAGTTTGATCGTCCTATACATTTTTTGCATTTTTTACTTTACCCCAATGTTTATCTTTATATGTGTATTTATGTATTTTTCTTACAGGGTACTAAAGCGGGTATTTGAGCGTCACATTGAAATCAATAAAAATAGATTAAATGAGGTGAGTGTATATGAGACCTGATATTTAGTGCTTAATTGTTGATATAGTAATGCAACATAAATCTACTTTAACAAATACTGATTGAATTGTATAGTTACACCCAGGGATTCTGTTTAGCTGTTTAATTCTGTGAAAAATGTGAATTGAAATATATCCATTTGTTTTGGTTAATTGTCATAATTGTTAAGTTAATTTACAAGTTTCAAATTATTGTTTCCACTGCATTTGATATGAGCCGCCAAGGTCACAAAAAGAGAATTTTTAAAGTTGAGTCTGATTGCTAAAACACATGTGTATGAACAAATACAGTGTTATGTTCAGAGTTACATTTGTTCTTGAAATTTACAATGCTTTAACCATAATTATAAAAATAAAAAATGTATCTTATTTTTAAGGACAAAATGCGCCACCTTCTGGATACTCTGCACATCGATTTACAAAGCCCTATCTCTGCTTCTGTCACAGTTCTTGAGCAGACTGAAGTTGATAGTTCTGTATTACTTGGTCACAAGTATTCAGGCTTTGCAACTTTAAATAAAGGGACTCTTTTTCTAGATCCAGACCCAGTAAATGGTGGTGATTTACATGAAACCACACTCAGAAAAGAAGTAGAAAATGACCTTACAGAAGTGAATCCTGTTCAGATGGAAAAATCTACAATCATGCAAAGTACAGAGCTCGATTATAAAGTGAACAACGAGTTACCAGAGTTAACCAGCCCTCAACCAAATGAAGATGAACGTGAGAAGAATAATGAACTGGTGAAAGAAATTAATGAACTTGAACAAAATATGGCAGTGTCCTTAAATTTGTCTGACAGTTACAGTCCACTTGAAACTGAATTGGAAGTATCTCTAAAACTAAGTGATGATGAATTTTAAACTTTATTTGTCCAGTTATGTATTCAGCATTTTCACTGTGTCACGATGAAAGTTTATTTCTTTGTATTGTTTCAGGTCTAACTATTTTCAACTATATTCAAGGGCTTCGAAAGTAATTTATGCTGCAATAAAAAGTAAATATTTTACTTAACATTTTAAGTACTTGGGCTGATTATTTTAGTATTGGCTCATATAGGCATATTTGTATACATTGTTGATGTGCCATTTGGGTTTTGGCTCTATATTTCCTAGAAATTTTATTTCTTTGTTGATTATAATATTTCTATAAAACGCATCCATAACTGATTGTTTCAGTAATTTCAAGAATTGTAGGCGCATTATTTGTTTGCAATTCAATTTATTTGAAAAGTTATGTTCACCATGAGCTGTCACCAAATCCATTTCCATTCCACATCTTAATTCAGTTTGTAAGCTTATAAATGGACCGGAAAGGCTGCGGTCGAATCGAATCATGTAACAAGACAAGTTACAAAAGACAAAAAGTGAGCTTAAAAGAAAAAAAAGATGCAAACATGCATGATTTCGTGTAATAATGAAATCTGTCGCGATAAACTCTGAGTGGGAAGCTGCAGCTGCTTCATTCTTCACATTCCCGCTGTCTGATGTAACACACCCCGATCCGGCGTGTATCCAAGCGCGTCAAAATACGTGTCATAAAACACCATATATTAAATAATGTTTTTCAAAATATCATTAATTATAAATGTTCCTGGTTAAGTTTATGAAAAACGTGCTCCGTGTATAATCGCAATGTAAAATATAATCGAACAAGTGATTACAAGCGTAAACATTTAGTCCGCGGAAGGATTTGCTAAGTTGAAGTGGTCTGGTCGGAAGTGACACTTTAGAATCGACTCCGATTCCAATAGCAGTTGTTCATGTGAATGGACTCGATTAACGAAGTTTTAACTACTGTTTCAAATTAAACAGCATTAATTAATACATTTGTATGATTATTAATGTGATTTACAGGATCTTGACATTGTGATTGTAGTACAAACATCATCTTAAAAGACTCTCAAAAGAGTCTACTTATTCAGAGTCGACTCTTCATTCCCAAAGTTTTGAGAATCGATTCTTTTCAGCATCGACAGCTTGCCTAACAGTGTGACCCGTGGGTCTAACATGCGTGGTTCTACCCTAACTTTACCGTGATATTTTGGTTTGTTAATCGTAATTCCGTGTGGGTGTTGATTCTGAAGTGACAATAAAATAAGCTGTTATGAGAGTCGAGTTAGTATTAAGGTAAGTAACGCTGTTAGTAGCTGCTCTATCCGACACGAAAACTTGAATGTTTCACGCAGAGCTTTAATAGCCATTATGCTAGGCTAACGCATTAGCTAGCACGAAGCGTAAATCTTAAATAAATCTATTAAATATTATATATGCATACCACTTTAGTTCAGAAAACTGTGTATACAATACTGGAATTGACAGTTTGCGATTGACAGAAACGTGCATCCTTTTTGTGTTTTGTTTTTGCGCGTTCACTTGTTGCAGCAGTCACAGCCAACAACCTGTTGTCTATAGTATGTAGTGTGTAGTATAGTATGTAGTGTGTAGTATAGTATGTAGTGTGTAGTATAGTATGTAGTGTGTAGTATAGTATGTAGTGTGTACTATAGTATGTAGTGTGTAGTATAGTATGTAGTGTGTACTATAGTATGTAGTATAGTATGTAGTGTGTAGTATAGTATGTAGTGTGTACTATAGTATGTAGTATAGTATGTAGTGTGTACTATAGTTTGTAGTGTGTACTATAGTATGTAGTGTGTACTATAGTATGTAGTGTGTAGTATAGTATGTAGTGTGTACTATAGTATGTAGTGTGTAGTATAGTATGTAGTGTGTGCTATAGTATGTAGTGTGTAGTATAGTATGTAGTGTGTAGTATAGTATGTAATGTGTAGTATAGTATGTAGTGTGTAGTATAGTATGTAGTGTAGTATAGTATGTAGTGTGTAGTATAGTATGTAGTGTGTAGTATAGTATGTAGTGTGTACTATAGTGTGTAGTATAGTATGTAGTGTGTAGTATAGTATGTAGTGTGTAGTGTAGTATGTAGTGTGTACTATAGTATGTAGTGTGTAGTATAGTATGTAGTGTGTACTATAGTATGTAATGTGTACTATAGTATGTAGTGTGTACTATAGTATGTAGTATGTACAGTTTTAACCATCAAATACATGAGAATGGAGGGAAAGTACTAAATATGTGTAACTCTGCTGTCTTAATGTTTAACTCATAACGTTATATCATTGTATGTTGGAACATTATCAGAAGTAAATAACTCAATTCCTAACACAAGAGAAGCGGCTTCGTCGTACATCGTTGTTGTTAGTGAATGTCGCTTGTGCATCAGATTTACAAGCGTGCGTTAATTGCGATAAAAAATTTTAATGCGTTAAAATCTTTGTAATTAATTAATCGAAATTAACGCGTTAAAGTCCCGGCCCTATTAATAACGTGTAATTATGCTAATAGAAGCATTATGATTCGTCTTCCATAGTCTGGATTCAGTTTTTACAGTAAACTCCAGATCTTGTATCAGAATTGAGTATTTAAGGTAATGGAATATTAATCCGAAAGTTGCTAGTTCAAGCCCCACCACCACCAAGTTGCAACTGCTGGGCCCCTGAGCAAGGCCCTTAACTCTAACTTACTTTTCAGTTGTAATTGTAACCTGTGTTGAATAAAAATTGTCGGTTTAATGCCAAAAATGTAACTGTCAAGGAACAGTCTACCAACAAGCCTGCTGGCCACAAGCGTTTTTATGATAAGGACTCCTAACTGGCCACTTAAGAACGTGCATAAGCTGTTGTGGTGTTGGTAGTGTATGACATCAAGTCCTTGTTGAAAAAAAGTTCTGCATAATCATATTTAGTTTAACGACATCGTTTCCTTTGTAATCTGTTTGATTTTTTGGTTTTGAATGTTTTGGGATTAGAGTCGGTGAAAATTTGTGCTCATTTCGTCAAAATATAGTTTGTATTGCTTGGTGAAAATGATTTTAGTAAATATCATTTGATCATTTCAGTTTATTCTAAGTCTAGTTCTTTTCTTGAGGCATGTGGCCATTCAGTCTCAAGTTGTTGTATGTATGTTTTACATTTATGCATCTTTTCAGAACATTTCAAATTGCTCAGATTTTTTTGGTATTTACTGTTTTTCAGTAATTAGAATTGCAGCAATTGTTAGAATCCCCAGACTGCCTGTGTTATACATGTTCATTATAAGTTGAAAAGTGTGTAAATGCTTAACCTATATGTTTTCTCTCGATACGTTACTCCGATGTCCTTTTTTCCCCAGTTGCCTTCAGGAGCCTGGAGAATACTTTACATTTGGAAATGGCTTAACGTTAAACCAAAGTGGAGTGTATCATTCTGGCCAAATAGGCTCATGTTCTTTCTGAAACATGCCCTTACCATTTGGATTCAAACTTAAGAGAACAAGAAGATATACAGTATCGAGTAAGAGCTGTCTTGTGACACGCATACAGTTGCTTAATGGCGAATTTATTGAGTTTACACTTTCGGTGGAGAGCACCGGCCAGGAATGTCTGGAAGCAGTTGCACAGAGGCTCGAGTTACGAGAGGTTTGTATTGTTTTCACTTTACAACATTCCAAGTTGTTTTTGACCTGTTTTTTAAAAACGTAGCAGAATAATCTCTTCTTTCTATCAACACTCAGTCCAAAACATCGTCAATGGAAGCTGTATATGCATTACTTACTGATTTAAAACAAGTTTATATAGACATGTTTGCACTTCATATTTAGCTGTAGTGGTGTGCGTAGTAAACCAGGGTTTTCTCTGAATATATGTTAGAGGAAATAATTTTATATGGTTCAGATTGTTTTTTTGTGATTGAATCGTTCTGTAGTTTAAATGTATTTGTTGTGGTACTTTAGATGCTGTGACAATCAAGGGTTACACTATATAGCTTTGTACTAAATTCATGTTATTATGATTAACTTGAGTGAATGTGAGTCAATCAATAATCAAAAAGTTAAATCTATGATTAATACTGTTATTTAATTTCATCAGCTTTTACTGGTCTCTATGCACACAAGCTCAGACCGATATGATTTGTTCATACTGTGCATTAACCATGTCTTTCAGAGAAAGTGTTCTGCTATTCTGAAGTCAAGCAGAAAAGATTTTATACACCTCTTTGATGTATATTATGATCAGCATAACTTATGCCTGGTTATAAGTGTTGACTATTAAAAAATATAGTTGCATCTTTAAATAAAAAAACTGAGTTGTCAGCCTTGACTGTACAATGACAGGAAAATCAGTCTGTGTTTTGTTGTTGTCTATATTCAACATCTGATGAAATCTCTTGGCTCTGCACCATGGTTTCTGTCCAGTGTTTTTGATGGGTTTTTTTGTCTGGTTTTGTATTGGCTTGTTCATGAAAGGAATTACAGTTTAGCAACAGCTTACTAATCATTCTGTCATGTTTGATATTGTGTGCTCATTTTATTTATTTATTTCCTATTGATAAGCTGTAGTGCCAGATTTTATGTGTGAGTTTTGCTGAATTTGTGTTCATTTTCCAGATAACATATTTTAGCCTCTGGTACTTCAACAAACAAAATCAGCAAAGATGGATTGATTTAGAAAAGCCACTGAAGAAACAACTGGACAAGTATGGACATGAACCCACTGTTTACTTTGGAGTTGTGTTTTACGTACCAATCATTTCCCAGTTACAACAGGAAATAACCAGGTGACTTAACTAACTCCAATTGATTAAGCAGATTTCCAATAATACATGTTAACCACACGTCTTTGGTGTGGTTCATAAAACATCTTAAGATTAAGATCCTAATTATAGTTTGTTTTCATGCTTTCACAAGATACCAGTATTACCTTCAGCTGAAGAAAGATATTCTTGAGGGAAGAATTCCATGTTCAATCGAGCAGGCAATCCGGTTGGCTGGCTTGGCCATACAAGGTATTCTGTAGGGTAGATATGAATTGTTTTTATGCTTGTTACATGTTTATTTCATTTAGCCAGATGCCATTATGGTAAATGACCTACTGTTAAATGTATGCTAATCTTCATCATGTATGTCAAGGACATGTAAAATGCAATTTTGCAGTAAGCTAGTAAGCTTAACATTTCTGGCTGCAATGAGAAGAATCTCAAACACTGTTGGCACAGATATATCTGGCAGCACGGGCTCATGGCTTGATGTTAACATAGCAGAGAACCTGACCACAGTTACAATTACAGCCAACACTACTGTTACATACTTTTAGTAATTAGGCAGTCCAAATTGCATTGTACAGCCCAAACATGCACTAAACATGCTGTGTGTATGCCCAGTTCAGTGCATAAACCTTGTAGCTATGCCAGTTATTTAAATTGTTAGCATAGCATATTTGAGTATGATTTATAACAGATGACTGGACTTTAGATCTTAGCCTGCCTTGGTTGCTGAGTTTAAATTAGGTTCTTTGCAGACCGTAGATGTAGAGGTATTTTAAAGATTTCCATGGTCCAAGCTACCTATGTTTTTACCTAGCTTTGCCTAGGTAGTGTTTGAGAACATGGACACACGCAGCTTTTTTTTTACCCATTAGCAGTTAAAAACTCGGTGTTTCTGCCTCTAACAAGTTACTACAAATTATATCTATATTTGTATTTTTATTCTAGCTGACTTTGGAGATTTCAACCGCTATGACTCTCAAGACTTTCTTCAAAAATATGTGCTTTTTCCTATTGTAAGTAAAAAAAAAATATTTGTTTGTATTGTGTCTATTTTTGAACTGTTGTTTTAGTGTTGGGATTACAATAGTAACTCCTCTGTCTTTCTCTAGGACTGGATTCAAGATGAAAGAGTTGTGGAAGAAGCCACTCAAAAAGTTGCCATGCTTTATCAAAGCTATAGGTAAGAAATTCCACAAATGTATGTTTACTTTTAAGTTACATTTTAAATTACAAGTCTTAAGTAACAGACCCCAGAATTGAACATTCTTTAAAGTTTTTGCAAGGATACAGTGTCGTGTTTTCTTCTGATTTTGGTTAAAAACCATCTGTTTAAGTGCGATTTACAGCCAGACTGATAAAAAGCAGACCCTAGGATGTCTGGTTAAGAGTTTTAACATGAAATTTCTTGAATATTTGCTCCTCCGTTGCTATTACTTGTATAGAGGTATGCCGATTCCAGAAGCAGAACTGTTGTACATGCAAGAAGTTGAGAAGATGGATGGTTATGGTCAAGAAAGTTTCCATGCAAAGGTAAACACCTTCATCACTGTCTCAAAGTAATGATGTATCAAAGTTTATGATGTATTTGTGCCTAAACTACTGTAACATTATTTCGGGTATTTTTGTGGGGGTTTTAAATAGTCTTTGCTTTTAACGATTTTACAGGACAACCAGGGTACAGACGTACTTATTGGATCCTGTCTTGATGGAATTTTTGTCAAGCACAAAAATGGTCGACCACCTAATTTATTTCGGTATGTGTTTTAACATTGTAAATAAATATATAAAGTAGGGCTGTCCGCAAATAATCGATTATTCGTTGGTCGACCGAAAAAATTACTAGTCGGCCAAATTCCATTGGTC
>JAOUQU010000002.1:4913601-4930740 GCA_028566735.1 Ammoglanis amapaensis
TATATATATATATATAGTAGTTGCAGTCCGCATAAATAGGAGGGAACATCCCAATTTTATCATGTAGCCAATCATCCATCTCTCAATGCCCCTTAATGTGTGTACATCGATTACATTATTAATTCAGTAATTTATTACATCACCCAGTGTTCATACATTGATTACATCATTTATTAATGTATTTACCAAGCCCTAAAAAGCCCCTCCCTTACTGGTCTGTACCTAGATTTTATTATCATCTAACCATTCACCCAGATCTCACAATCACTGACTGTAAGTCAGTACTGGTATTAAATTATCATCATTTAGTCTTTAAGGTGTGTACGTGCATATACAGTTTACCGATCCGTCACTACAGAGTGTGACTTATTCACTACAGAACTATTCATAAATTGTTCGTCGGTTCTTGATTGATTAAATTCATTCATCAATAGTAGTATTATTACTGCATATGATTATTCACGAAATTTGTAACAGATGTAAACTTTACCAATGTTCAGGTACACAGTACGTATTAATGTACATCATATTTCAAAAGATTGGCTGAGTGGAAGATAATGCAGATTTGTATTTTATCAACTGCCAGGTTGCCCCTAAATCCTCAATTCACAAACTATTCTCTTTTGAACAGAGCAAATCCTTCATAACATAAAGCAAGAGTATAAGCGAATGCAGAAGCGAAAGTATCTAGAAGGAAACTTTCACCAGCCTGGTGAAGCCGGATCATCTCTCTTTTCACCTCATTCAGCTCTTCAGCATGGATCCAGCTTTCAAGGTGAGTTGGGTTACAAACAGGATTTCTTTTCATGCTTCATACAAAAACTCGTTTGACTATGATGCTGAGTTTAAAAAAAAAACGTATTTATATTTATGAATTGTAGCTTTACTACTACCAGCCTAAATACCTAAAGCCAAAGAAGAAACCACTCCAAAATTAGGCGGCTTATTCTAATAATTGGGGACCATGTATAACTCTGCACAATACAGATTTGCATATAAATCTGCACAGTGCATGTACATGTAATCTCTTGTAGGAGTGTTAGTCACAGTTCTCCTCAAACAGGAGAAGTCAAATGAAATTGGTAAATAGACACAATTACATGTCAGGGGGGCTTGTTTAAAAAAATACTTTTGTGCTCCAGTATTATTATTTTTAATAGTACAAGTTTGAGTACAATATATATTGTATCCAGATGCTATGAAGTGTTTTCCCCAATTTACAGAGACCTCGTCTGGAGCTGTATCACCCTCAAGAAGAGAACAGCCACTGTTTACTTTAAGACAGGTTGGCATGATATGTGAACGCCTCCTAAAAGAGCGTGAAGAAAAAGTCAAAGAAGAATATGAAGAGACACTGACATCCAAATTGGCAGGTATGAATTGATCCAAACGTAAAATTGAACATTGAAATAAACGGTTGTGCCAAATTTCTACTGTGCTCTTTAGGGTAAGTCATAGTCTTTTAGGTATAACATTTGAAAGGTTGAGAATTTAGATCTGGTGGCTCTGTGAAATTCAAATAAACAAAATTAAATAGTACCCTTTTGTATTCTGTTCCTCTGAGGGTGTATCATAGCCCCAGCTATTTAATGAGTGGAACTAGCTCACATTTTCTGCAGTAATTAAGATTCTTTGTTACAGAGCAGTACGACACCTTCGTGAAGTTCACGCATGACCAATTAATGCGGCGATTTGAAGAACAACCTGCTAGTTGTAAGTGCTTTTAAGACTGACCAATACATTACACCTACAAACACGTCAATTGTTATAACCCAAGTTTGATGTGCTTTCGTTTCTCTTGTCCTAAAGATGTATCTTGAGCTGTGTCAAGCTGCCATTTGACCTCAGTTGTTGCAGTTTCCTGAGATAAATTTTCATCACACCAGTTCTGGTTTTAAAACGACACTGCTCCAGCGACACTTCTGCTGACTGAGGCTGGCTTTAGAACTTGTCAAGTCTGTATAATTGTTCCATGTGAACCTGGGTGCTTCCTTCTATAAATGTATACGGACCTGTTTTTCGTCTGTTATCTTACCAGTGGCCTACTTATAAAGTACCATGAGCCTTCTTACACAATTTTCTGGCATTCTAAGTTATCAGTATGGATTGTCATGTATTATTCCAGTCATGTCACCTACACAGAGGTGTTAGTATGGTCAAATTCTAAGATGTTTAATACCTCTTTGCAACTTTTTTTTTGCAGTTTCAGTGAGCTATACAGGTTAGTGTTTCATGAGCCAGATTTAGTAAGTGGAGCAGCAGCTGTGTAATCTAGGACTGAAGGGGGGTGAAGCTGTTTGTGCTGTTTACTGAGCTTCTGTTTGATCACTTGTAGCTTTTAGTTTTGCCCTGTTTATGTATCAGTGTAGTTCATATAGGTCAAAGTTCAGTCCTGGAGTGTGGTAATCTGTCACGCTCTAGGTCATGAGACACGACAGTAATGAATTAGACCAATCCAAAAATGTCAAAACATTTTGTTAATAAAGACTTGTGTTCACTTGTGTTTCATTAGCTTCACTTTTTTTGAAGAGATGTGAAGATGCAAATTTGTAGTTTTTTGACTATTAAATATTATTAAATATGTTTTAATATAAATGCATGTTTATTTTTTTTTCCAATAAATTTTGTGGGTTAATGTGGGGTAATGAGTAATTAATGCAAGACAAAGGGTATCTAGGCAATATATATATACACACACAAGCAATTTGGTTTGGGTGCTCCTGTTAGACATAACATGCCCTTTCTGTCACAACCCTCCTATTTATCCAGGCTTGTTACTAGGTCTGCATGAACTAGTTAGTTCATCCTAGTGCATAAGGTGGTACTCAGTCTATGGCCTATTTTGGACACACCTTCATTTTAATTGCCGTGATGAGAGAATGTTGGAATTTAGATTTTGCAGCAATTGTAATTTAGTTTAGTTTAAATTTGCAGTCTAGCGTACATATCTATTGGGTTAAGCAGTCATACAATGAGCCCTGGCTAGTAGATGTAGAAGATGTACTTTGTAACAATTAATACTGGATAAATTTTACAATATTACACATGGATCAAACATGTAAATGCCAAACATTTTATTAGAAAAAGCATTTATTACATTAACACCCGCCCCAGGTAAGTCGTGCCACATGATCAGTTTTCTGCTTTGTTGACTTCACAAATCCCAGAAACTCGAGTTCAGAGACAGCTTGGATGAATCGAGCACTGATTTGTTAAGGACGATACATGAAACCTTTTTGTGCCAATAAACTTGCATTATTCGCAGAATATCAGTGACAGCTTAGTAATATGGAGAAACATTTTCATCAAACATTTAATTAATAAAATTTCCTCTATTAATCACATTTAATGTAAAAAAGCTGTCTTGAAGCCTTGGTGCGCTAAAGTAGTAATTGGTATTTAAATAAAGGATACTGTTTAACTTCGTCAACTTTACCGTACTCATCAGAATCAGGATCTTTCCCTTCAGCAGCTGAAGCAACTGTTGCATATGCCTGCAAAACAAAACCAAGAACATCACCAAATATGCAATGCTGATGCCAGAATGTCGTTGTTCAATCTGTTCTCACCTCTAGCCAGTCATATAGATTGATAAGTCTCCCACACTCTAGATGAAGCTTGTAGGCAATACAGATATCAGGAGCAGCATTGGATACTGTGCCTGCCTCGGTTTTCAAGTTCTCGTTCTGCAACATCAAAGCATGAATATTCTACAGTTTATGACGGTCATACAAAATTGAAAGAGTACTTACCTGTAGATAATAGAAAGGATGGCTCAGTGCAGTCTGGATGGAGGTGCGTGGAGTAGCATTAAGGTGCCGTCTTAGAACCCCTGAGAAGCTGTAGTAGCACACCTCATACAGGGGTTGTGTCTCTGGTGGAGTCAAATGGCTTCTAAGAAGAAGAATAAAAACTTTAATTCTATTCAAATACTTTATCTACATCAAACTGTTTTGAACATCGAATAAGAAAGGCTAATTTAAAAATGTGTCTCAAATCGTGCACTTGCAGACTTCAAGCACCATGTTTTAGTGAGTCCACCCCAAAAATAGTGTGAAAAGATGGACACTATGTACACTAAACGAATGCCATTTTGCCCACATAACAAAAGGGACAGTCCAGTTTCGACCAGTTCCTACCAGCTATCGCTGAATCAGAGGCTGAGGCAACAGCTTCGTATAAATGTATTATAGTATATTGTAGTATAGGGTAATAAAAAGCATAGAAACAATACACACAATATGGTTCACAATATGAATTTGAAAATCTGACAATTCTAATGATAATATAAATGAATAACAAATTACATTTGCATTTTGCTAAAAAAATTACAGAACCCATGCCACTTAGAATTTTTATCAGTGCATGAAACAGAAGCCAATTTTAATCAGACTGAATAATAGAAAAAAAAATATACCAACTACTAGTTTGTTTACACCTTTTTGCGGATATGTATGTTCCTGAATTGTTTTACTCTGTATACTGACAAAACTTACAATTGAGAATTAAAAAGTAATTTATGGCATGATAAGATGATTAATGGCAGCAAATTATGTAACATCTCTTTATAAAGCCACTTTTTATTAAGAATACTATTTGAAATGGGCTAGATTTAACCATATAACCACTAACCTCACAAGCTCATCAAAGACATCTAGTACCACATTTCTCAGAACTTCAAATGGGCTCAATTTTTTTGACCTTCTGGTCCCCTTCATCTCCAAGAGTGTCTAAATAGTAGAAAATAGACCAGACATGAGACGTTTCAACATCGACAACAACACTGTGATCAACGTTATATCCTTGGATCCACAACCTTTGGCTGGCCATAATCAAATAATAGATCAATAGTAACAGACGAATTACTTGCACCTGTATGCTGGTATTGAAAATGCCAGAATAATTTTCCCAATAGCAGCGTTTAGAATTTCAATTGATACGAGACAGTTAAATCGGATATGATTTAGAACCTAACACAAATCTAATTCTGATACAACCTTTTGAAGTTGAAACAGATCAGTTTTCTTCTGAAGATCTTTTTCTGAAACAGCCTCTTCTTCATCAAGGTTCTCTGCAGATAGGTCTGAGAGAGAAGTGTCTATTATTATTCTGAAGCCAATTTTAACAGCAGCTGACGAAAAGCAAAGAAAATATTTGTCAGGTCATAGACACAAGACACCAACAACTAAAAAAAAATCACCAGTGCTACTGGATTATCCTAAAATAAACAATAAATCAATAAAAGCTTTTGTATCAACCGTCCTCAAGTGAGAACATTTATTTTACCTGGGAATTTGTATTTGTTTTTCTATTGAATAATTTTACCACAAACACATACACTGTGATCTCTCTCTAAATAGAATTGCACTAAATATTAATTCTAGAGTAGAGAAGTCCACAGAAAAATTGGTGGATTAATGTCTAACTGAAAATAACTAGCAACTGGCTAGCACAATAACTAATCGTACATACAATGATTTGTGTGAATGTTCTCTTAATATTTATTGAATATTAATATTTGGACCATCTTGTGGAACCCATTACACTTGTACCGTTGATTGTGAAACAAGGATTAATTAAAAAGATATAGGTTAAACTCATAAGGGTCACTACTACAATAGCGACAGGGTTAGGGTGCCAAGTTTTGGTTTGTTCTAGACTAATAATACTCTGCAGAACTTTGATATGTAGATAACTATGATAATTTGCAGAACTTTGTTCCATTATTGTTTAAACATTTTCCTGAGCCATGATTGTATTCATTTAAACAAACTTGGGTTTGTAATGTGTACTAATATAAAGAATGCACACACATTGATGCCATTTTTGGTCCCAGAGATTGCATGTCCTACCAACATCTGTGTAGGTTTACTCTGGGTGTTTCCTCCCACACTCCAAAAGCAAGTGAACTGGAGGTAACTTGTCCGTAACTGATGTGTACTGTTGAACTGGTGTAATGAAAGAATACTGTGTATCTGTCATAAATGTAACCAAAAGTGTTAAACATGACATTAAAATACTAATAAATAAACTGCAGCCATAAAATCAGCAACACGTTAATGTAGCCTCACTCCAGCTGAAAGTCCACAAGAAAACAAGAGTTATCACAATACAATATTATTGTGTTATAGCAGTTACTTACTGTCAAGCTGCTCAAATTTGATCAAGTAGTCCTCCAGTTGCTCAAGTGAACTTCTTGTTTTCTTTGTGTTTCCCATTTTTAGAATGTCAGCGCACTTTCTCAACGTTGAAACAAGCTCGTCTTTTGCTAGTAACCTATAATGGGGTTAAAGTGTAAGCATGTGCCCTCAACTAAAAAATGTGCATTTGTGAAACACAAATCCCCTACCTCAAAAGCTGCATAGCAGATTCATATTCATCAGTTTCCCAAACATTCTTTTCAAGGCAGGATATGTGTAACTCCCGTATCTAAACACAGACATTTAGATGTCGTATTTAATAAAGATTTAAATTTACATTTATGATGTTTTCAAATCTGATCTATAAATGTGTTACTTTATTATTAAGACTGTGAGCCCTTACCTGTTTTCCTAGCGGATACTTTGGCAAGGACGAAGTCAAAGTGTGTAGGCATCGCAGTATGGGATAGTAGTTCTTATGGTATTTTCTAAGGTCCTTCAGTAACTTTTGGCACACTGTCTATAATAATTAAATGCAACACTAAAATAACACCCAATGTGAAATGGCATAAAATACAGTGCGTTGTGTTAGATCGATAGTCAGTATACAGATAAGCACACGAACAAACTGCCAGTCAACCAGACAGGCAGACAGATTAGGTATATAGATTTAGATTGGTCACCTGACATTTACCTTGACATGCTCATCGATGGTAAGCAACTGCACTTGTTCTTGTGGCTCTTGTGCCTCCACAAATCTAAAATAAAAATAATCACCTATGTAGCTGCACATTTTAATAAACATGCTAGAAAGGATGAAAGCATATCAAAAATACACAGAAAACAATAAAGTTGTATTTAATAAATGTATTACTATAGTATACACTATGTGACAAACATACACCACTAACTAACATTTTATTTACCTCCTTCTACACTATACCTTAAAAAGTACTTTTAGTACTATTTTATAACAAGTTATTCTTCTCTATACACTGCCAAAGGTACTTCTAATTAATGAATTCAGATGTTTCTATGCCCCCTACTGCTACTGTGTGAATAAATCAATTGTGTGTGCATAGGCTAGAGCGAAAAAAGTCTTCCCAAACCCTACGGACTGTCTGTGACAATGGGTATCCTATACAGATTTGTAGTATTCATTAATGAGTATGTGGAAAAATCCACTACTAAATGGCCATAAATCCCATAATTCAGCTGAAGCCGGCAGATGATGGAAAGAGGAATCATCTGATTACAAGTGTAACACAACAATGTAATTGTTTAGTGTGATTAGCTGTGTGAAGACTACAATTTTAATTTTAAAATTGTTATAACTGTGCTGATGTGATGCCACGCATTTCATGACACGGTGGTATAGATATTTAAATATATATATAAATGCTGGCTGAAGTATGTCAGAGCTATCCTGTATACTGCGAGCATTTTTCACTGCCTCTTAGTTACTATGTAATGTTGAAGTATGCAATTTCCTACACAGTCTTGGTTGGACTCATTGAATGAAGAAACTCCATTAACAAATTATAAGCTTTTGAGCTTAAATTTAAAAAAAATACAGTATAAGATTACATAAACAACTAACTTCATTTTGAAATTTAACGAAAACTAATTCTTAAGTATATGTCCATTCGGTAATGACATAATCTAGTCACCACAGCAGACAGATTACCTCATAAAAGAAGGTAGCTGGCGGATCAACTCCACATCTCGGTGGCTTAAGCTCTGAGCATAGTACTGAGCATCTTGTTTCTCACAGCACAGCATACTGAGAGGTTGTGAATAAAAGTGCTCCAGTAGTGCTAACTATAGATTTGCAGAACAAACATTTATATTCCATGTATAATGCCAAAATGTTTTTAAACATATAGATGTTTAATCTTACCCGGAGGCCTTTGACAAAGTTGCGCACAGAGAAGTCATGGTACAGGAAGATGCTCACCAACACCTGCAGCACTTTGCCACTAAGCTTAAAAGGAAACTCTGAAGTCACAATTAACTGCAACAAAAAATAGTACATTTCAAATTACAAACGAACAAACTTTACATAAACTTCTGCTTTTATACTATCAGTAATAAATACCTTGTCAATAACTGTTGCAAGATGTTGGGAACAGGAGAGGGACTGAAAAAGCTCAATGCACAGCAAAGAGGACACTGAATATGGCAGCATGTGCTGGATTGTACTGGGAGACGTAGCAATGCCAAAAATGAAGATCAGCGGAAGCTCTTGGATATACCGGCTATGTAAAATAATCAAGAATTATTTGTTTTAAAAGTATACAATGCAACTCAACTTCAGCTTTAACCACCATTTTTAGAGTTTAACAGAGGCAGACTGGCTTAACATACCAATACCCCTCTTGTTGAATGCACGCACTATATAGTTATATTCATGGTAACAAGATCTACGATGTGCCGTTTCTTTCTATGAATTTGCTGTTCTTCATCACTTCACTTGCAACACGTAGGACAACAAGTATGAAATTATGTAGGACAATTTAGGCTTAGTGACTAAATACAAAAACAAAACAACAGGTAATTGAACAGAGCACATTAGAAAACAGGGCACGGGGACATGACAAATCTAGTTTCCACAAATCAAATCAGCAAGTGGAAACTCAGGACCAGACATTACACCAGCAGAGTTGATTATGTTACATAATTCAGAATCATCTTTTGGTAAATCAACATGATAAACCAATACATTTACCTGCATATCAGAATAAAATCCTGTAGAATACATGGATTAAAAGCTTCAAAATCTTTGAAGATCAACACAATAGGTGGATATGCTGATAAAGATTTCACAATGTGTTGCTGCAAAAAGAATCCACCGTCACAATAAGCTCAAAACTAAGTATAAATATTCCTATATGTATCATAAATACAGCATTCATAAAGCATCAGTATTCTGTATATATTAAATACATTTTTGTCAAATTCTATCTACAACAAACACTTTCTTACCTTCACAACAGTCTTGTACCATTGACAAAGCGAACCGATTGAGCACGACACCCTCTTTCGTGCTACAGACATACCAGGGTCTTGCTCATCTTCTTCTAGTAATACCTCAACTCCCATCAGTCTTTCTAATACTCTCTGCATCAAATTCTTCAGAGCTGTAGGAAAAGTCATTTCAGTTGAAAAAGGTTTATTAACATGATCACAACATGATTGACATATTAGTCCATAATTCATTTAAATATTCGTGTTTACAATTTTACAACTTAATTATTAAATGCATAGTGAGCATTTGTGTATGGTACATTGTGTGTTTATACGTATGTATGTGTGTGTGTGTATACTAAAGGTATCACGAAATATACCTGAACATTCCTTGGCCTGTAAAGAGACTACGAATGGGGTTATAGATTCCTTCAAGAGGTCAGTAAGACTCTGAAATGTCATATCATGATCCGGTACATTCACTCCTATGAGAAACAACCGTCAGACTTTAATCCCTTCATTGAACTGCTATTTTATGAGGAATAAAATAAATGCACTCACCAAGCACCAGGGCAGCTGTAGGTATTTCACTGGCTCGCATTAGTGATGCCCAGTCATTAGCTTTAGTCTGGAAGCCAGTGGTGTACTTTTTGATGAACTCTAAAAGGCTGTCTAACATTTTCTTATTAAGCTCATCTTGCAATATCTAAAAGAATATCAACTTGTTAAAAGCACAAATATGACAGAAAACAGAACTGTTCTATAATGTATTGCAGAAAGCCGGACAAAAAAACACAAACCTCTGTGTCCGTATTAATCTTCTCCCAGAGTCTTTTACAAATATTAAAGCGTTCTTTGCCATATCCACCATCCTCACAGCCATTAACAAAATAGTTCTCTGCATTGCCAAGAAAAAAAGCTTTACTTCGGCAGTGAATACGGTAATGACTTCATATAGATTTGGAATGAAAATATACAACAAGCATGGATCATCTGCTGATTTTTACTTACCTGCACCTACAACTCGCTTCCTTTTCTTAGAGACTGGCTTGAAGACAAAACACCCCTAAACCGAAGATAACGAACACTGATCAATGTCAGTATTGTAATACAGTACTGTAATACAGGTAGTTCTGTCTTTAAAGTTAAAAACATTGTCTTAATATTAATTATTTTATAATATACATTAATACTGTTCATTCAGTACTTTGACTTGTCTTTGAAACACACAATTATAGATCATTTTGACCTGACCATGTTTTTGTAAGGTAGGAAACCGGAGCTCCAGAAGGAAACCCACACAGACTCCCAGTGCTTGTACAACAGAGCAAAAAAAAAACTACAAGTTCAGTGAAGTCAGTTGTGCTTCAATGGTTGTTCCAGTCTGATCAGGGTCGCAGTGACTCCGAGCAAAATCCGACATCAAACCTTTATCAGGACATCAGTGCAGTGCTGGAAGTCACATATTCTAATACACACATACTGTAAATGTTACTATCACTACCGGTAAATAACCTGTTTACTATCAGTATAATAAAACATTTATGTTTCTAACTCATTGTTACATTCAGATAACATGAATAATTAGTTCTACTTTAGTTACTGAATTACTTAAGCAATTTATATGCACATACGTTCGTTGCTTTTACTTTAAGCAGCTAGTTTTTTTAATGTGACGCACTTTGTTCTGCCAAAAATGAAAATATAAAGTAGACATTTTACCTTCGATACAGATGACGTAGCCATTATTTACTAACCCGAGTAACTGCTGCACTCCATAAACGACGACTTCCTGTATTTTCCCGCGCTTCTGACGTAGGCGCTGTGACGTAATTAAAACGTGGAGTCCTTTTTGAAATCATTTAGTTTGGTTTATTACTAAAGTCTTCGTTTAGTACCAGCTGCTATGGGCTTATGAAAATGTATTATAATCACTTTAATCTTGTAAATAATCTTGTATAATATTGCGTGAGCATTTTGGGTGTGACCAAATGCTTTGTATCATTTTGTTTTCATAGATTTTCAATAATAAATGGGGGCTCAGTGAAGAGCACTGTTGCCAGAAGGTCTTGGTTTAATCTATGGTGACTACCAGTACTACTTTACATTGTACTGTACAGGAGTTTAACTTTTTGTCCTGCACACCCCTGCTAGAAATCCAGCTAAAAATCAGCTGGTCAAAACACACCCTATGCTGGTTGGCTAAAGCTTGACCAGCATCAGGTATTTTATTTCCTGGACCAGCTCGTCTTGAGCTAAATTATTAGTAGGAAATAAAGCAATTGAACGGAATTGTGAGATTTGCAGTTATTATAGACAGACAGATAGATGAAACTTATTTATCCCTTTAGGAGGCTCCTTCAGGTAAAAAATTAGTCAATTCAAAGTGCTTTCCTTTTCTGTTATTTTCTTGGTTCATCAAGATGGTAGCGTACATGCTTGTGTTCACTTACTGAGTAGATTGAAGGGTTCTGTACTGCAATTCTAATAGCCAACTGACAGAAAATTTGATTAATCAGATGTAAGATTTCGTTTTAAAAAAAAACTTTTTTAACATTTTTAACTTTGTAAGGCAGGTGTTAATCAATCCACTTTTCTTCATAAAACAGCAGTGCTTTCTGTGTTAATTGAAGTACCTAGCCTCCAATATTAACAGCACATGTGACCAATATTGAGGTCTACCTAATTGCAAATGACAGTTTGGCAACTACACCAATTTTGTCAGGAAAACGTTCTGCACTTAAATTCTTAATAGATTTTGTCTTCAAGTAAAACAGAATTTACCTGTTTAATTGTTTTTATTATTGACATGTTTTAGCAGCTCTGGCATACCATATGCCTATACATACAAAATATCTTTATTCCTAATAAACATTTTATTCCAAATATGTTACACAGACAGCAATGGAAACAGGAAACTGAGCACTCGATTATAGCTTGATTGCAAATGCATTCATGCTGTATTTTATGGGTCGAATAAGTACCACAGGAATACAGAAAGCATAATGGTTATTTTTATTGAATAATGTGTGGAAGACATATACAGTACTATACACTACCGTGAAGTAAAAAATAAATATAAACAAATCCCATAGGGATATATCAAAAACATTGTGTGTAAATATTACATTTAGCAAATGCTAATTTAAAAAAGAGAACTAACTTCATAAATACAAATGTTTGTCTACATTACATTTAAAACCTAATGTACATAACTGTACTCTCAAAATGTAAAACGAAAACCTAACTTTTTAATAAGGTGTTTAGAATCCCAATATGAAATAAAGTCATGCTTGGAAAACCACTGGTAGTTGATGTTCCTGCAGCATGTAATAGCTTATCCTGAGTGCAAAGCTCTGAATGTAGAGAAAAAAGTCGGTTATCAACTGCACAGCCATTTTTTCAAGATGACAATTGGACGCATATCCTGAAGTTGTTTCAGCAACATATCTGCACCATTTGATAAACTTCCATCCATAACAATCTTAACGTTTTTCACAGACTCCAGCTTGAGTGGGTTTCTGAAATTAACAACATATTTCCTTTTACCAATAAGTTGAAAGAGAGATTTTGTGTAAATCCTGTTTGTAATCAGTTGGTGATTTAGTTTTTGTTTAATAGGCAATCTGTTCAAAACCTTTCTGGCTATTTTATTCCTGACCGTGTTTCTGGATGGAGCCTCTTCATACAGCTTAAGAATTGATGCTTTAAGTCCTAAAGGACTAAAAAGTTTTTGTGCAACTCCATTCTCTGCTTGCTCCTTACGAGTATTTCGAGTAACAGATTTCGATTTAATTCCCAAACCCTTTGGGACATGGTTGCTATAAACTGGTCTAATGTTTCGAAGACTTTTTCTTTGTGGAATGACTTTTACTGTATTTCCCAACTTTCGGGGCCGACCTCGTTTGCGCTTAACTGGTACAGACATGGCAACAGAGTTTACATTTAACTTTTCTGATATGTTTTCAGGAAGCACATCCTGGAACGTAACTACAGGTTTCTCAGCCTTTGTAATGTCATTCTCAGTTTTGGGGACTTTGTTATTAACAGTTTTGGAAAATGCAATGCCTTCCTCTTCAGTTGTAACTTTCTGATCATTTGAAGCCATGACTTCTTTATTATCAGTTGTGATGTGTTGTCTGTTGTCATCTGTCGTTGCACCATCTTTTGTGTCACCTTTTTCAGCAGTGATGCAATCCTCTGTATTAAAGACACCTTTGTCAGCAATTGCACCCCTATTCTCTAAACTACATTCTGCAGACCCTGCGTTTGTGCCCTCAGAAGTGATTGCTGAAACCACATCTGATTCATTAACATCTTTGTTTTTCAGTCGCGAGTTTCTCCTAGAAAATATAAAGTGGCTCCTGCGATTATTAATATAACGCTCTGTGAGACCATGAGAGGTGTAGTGTTTGACTATATCTCGCTCTGTATTTGAGACTGAGTCACAGCCCTTAATCATACATGGGTACTCAAGAGAAAACATTCCAGTGCATATGGAAGAAGCTTCATTTTTAGTTTTCAGAGTGGGCTTTGCAAATCTTGTCCAGTGGTCATTTGTTTTTTTCTCTCTTTTTTTAAGGAGTTTTTTTCTTTGTTGAATTTTGTCAACTAAAATATTCTCCTTCCCATCATTGGGCTTTCCTGTGACTGCTTTGGCTGACACATTTCCTTGATCAGCATTTTTCTGTTTTGGCATAGAAGTCTCATGTTTTTTCATAACATGACGCAAAAGATTTGATTTGGTGGTATAGACACGATCACAACCTTCAAACTCGCATGCAAACGTGAGGTCCACTCGTTCAAAGTCTCCATCTGCAGAAAGTCTTATAGCCTTGTGGTCATTCTTTATATGTTCAATGTATTTTAAATGACAAGTAAACTGAGCTGGGCATTTTGACTGGTCACACTGAAATGTCCCTACCTCAACACCAGACAACAAAGAGCTTGCTTTTTCTAATGTGCATCTGTGAAGCAAAAGATAATGCTTCAGTAAGCCAGTGACTTTAGTGACAACCTTTGAACATTCTTTCATTTGACATTTGAATTCAGTAATCTGAACAGATCC
Source organism: Ammoglanis amapaensis (assembly GCA_028566735.1). Taxonomy (NCBI): domain Eukaryota; kingdom Metazoa; phylum Chordata; class Actinopteri; order Siluriformes; family Trichomycteridae; genus Ammoglanis; species Ammoglanis amapaensis. The sequence continues at coordinate 4,927,777 of JAOUQU010000002.1, forward strand.
TTCACCTTGCTCAGGAGACCCAATCATAGCTCCAGTCGTTTCATTTAATATGTCTGAATGATGCATTGCTTTGTAATGTAGCAGTAGATTATGATGTACAGAGAATGCAGCTACACATCCTTCATGGACACATTTGTATGGCCGATACAGTGAAAGGTTATTAACTGCATCTATAAAATCTGATTTTCTCCCCTGATTTGCGTTTAGAGTTGTCTCTTTTTTAGGGGACTCAGTCTCCTCTTTGCATTTTGGCAGGTCGTTCAGATCAATCATGTTTTCAACAATGTGATCCGTAGCTTTGGTAACTGGCTCCAAATCACAGTGTCTACCAGGAGAAAGCAAGGGTTCAGCTGCAGGAACTTGCTTTTTTTCTTGTGTCAAACACTGAACATTTAGGTTCTCTGTAGTGCAGCAAGGGTCTTGTAGTGTTTTAACATCACTTTGATTGTTGTGCAAAATACTCACATAGCTCTGTGTTAATAACGAAGACTCTTGTTTGATACATGGATCATTGCTTAATTCTGCTGGTTTACTGTATATGCTGGTAGCGGCCACTGTCAAAGCTGGACTTGTCATGGACTGTGTCTGCACTGTTGAGTTAACAGTCACACTGACAGCACCCTTGTTTGTGTAGCTAAAATCATTAAGTGGCGTTGACTTTTTTTCTTGCCTGCCAATTTTTATTTTGGAAACTTGCTCTTTTGATAAGTGATGGACATTTTTATAGTGGATTTTAAGGCCGGTGGTTCTGGTAAACGTCTTTGAACACATGGAACAAGCATAAGGTGATAATCCAATTGGATTTTTTTTCAGTTCATTTATACTTTCTTCACTCTCTTCGTGTACTCTTGCTAAGTGTTTAAATAAAGCTTCTTTTGTCATTGCACCATAAGAACAGTCTTTCTTGATGCATTTAAACGGTTTGAGGAGCTCATCACCACTTTCATTCCTACGACTAGTTTTACTGCTCTTTTTGTTTGTGGTTTCAGAGTAACAAGTAAGACTATGCAGGGTGGGGTTTTCAGCTTCTACTGGGTCTTGTTTAAGTCCATCTAGTAAATCAAGGCGCTGCAATGCTCTTTCAATTTCTAATATTTTGCCATCTTCACCAAGGACTGTAGAATTTACTTGGGTTTCAAAATCTCTATAAGCATCAGTATCGGTCACTGCTGGCAGATCAACCACCGATATATTAAAAAAAGGCATGCTGGATGAATTTTCACTCAGATCTAGATGTTCGGTAAAAGACTTTTCTGCTGTGTCCCCAGAGGTCACATCGTCATTTTGTGTATTATAATTCAGACTATCAACAAAGCAGTTATCAAGTACACTCTCTGTGTCATTTATGAATGGCTGGGAATCTTGTCCATTACTCATATGAATAGGGCTATTAATTGATGAAATTTCTGGGTCATTCAAAAAGTCAAGAAATGAACTGGGCAAATCAGCAGTAAGATCAATTTCATCTACTGGCCTGCATTGAGAGCGCTTTGATAAATGACCTCCAAGTGACTTGGTGCTAGAAAACTCTCTGTAGCACCTGCAGCAAATGACCTTTCCATCCTTCAGTATAGCAGGCCATTTAGTCCTCCTTGACGTTTTAATTTTCTTCAGCTTGGTAAGGTCACCAGAACCTGAATCTTCCAAAACCTCAAGAGAGTCATCATCAGCAGTCATCTGTGATATATCTTGAGAAGGAAAGTCACCATTCTGATCACTATTTATTTCTATTTTAACACTTGAAACCGATAAGCATTCAGGCTCTTCTTTGCAAACAGGCAACAGGACACGTGTTTTAATATCTGGTGATAGATACAAACCAGGTTGACCAACTGAGCACTGTTTTTCTTGTTTTTCCAGAGGTTGTTCAGAATTGCTACAAGTCTCTTTTGAATACGATGAAAAATATGGATCAAAATTTTGTCCAGAATTCTCTACAGAACTTAAATTATCGTTAGATGGACCACTTTTGTTGGTTTGTCTGGCTGCCATGTATCCAAGCTCATCACTCGAGTCTACTTGTGGCATCTCACATGCCTGATCACTATTAAGAGCATGCAACACCCTTATAGAGCTTGACACATATTTAGAGGCATCATTTAGCACAACTGACTGAGTCTCTGTGTTTCCAGTTGGTGTAATGCCAGCAGCAGATAAGGAGGGCGCATAATCTATATCTCGGTCTGCCAGCAGGTCAGTAAATGAAGTGTAAGATTGCTGGAAGCTATCAGGCATGATCATTGGAGAAAACTGATTTGGCAGAGAGTAATTAGAACTACAGGCATCAAATGAAGTCCATGATTCGGCCATCTGTGACTGCATAAGTGTAGTGTCAGTTCCTTGTGTTTCATTCTGTGTTTGAAACTTGACATTAAAAGGAGGAAATGGGTCAGTAATTGTAGGATCAACTGGAAACTTATTTAGATCACTTTCTGTAATTGTTTGGGGTAATACTGAAGCTGCTGATTTAATCTTTTTTTTGTGAGTCTGTGTATTTAATTTTTTTGGCTTTCTTGCTGCAATGTCTGCAATCCGCTTGTATTTTCTTGACAGTTTCCACTCCTCAAATGCTTCAATATGCACATTTTTAATATGTCTTGACAAACTTTTTAGTGTGCTATATTTCCGTGTACAAGCCTCGAAAGGACAAATGTGAATATTATCTTCATTTTCCCGATTGTTTGATGGTAATGGGTCCGCACTTTCCTTTTTAATTGTAACATTTTTTACATGAGTCATCACCGGCACACTCTGTGCTCCAGGAGTCAACGATACAGTTTGTGCTCCAGGAGCCGACGGCTGAGTCTGTGCTCCAGGAGCCGACGGCTGAGTCTGTGCTCCAGGAGCCGACGGCTGAGTCTGTGCTCCAGGAGCCGACGGCTGAGTCTGTGCTCCAGGAGCCGACGGCTGAGTCTGTGCTCCAGGAGCCGACGGCTGAGTCTGTGCTCCAGGAGCCGACGGCTG
>JAOUQU010000002.1:4933321-4945069 GCA_028566735.1 Ammoglanis amapaensis
CGGCTGACTCTGTGCTCCAGGAGCCGACGGCTGACTCTGTGCTCCAGGAGCCGACGGCTGACTCTGTGCTCCAGGAGTCGACGACTGACTCTGTGCTCCAGGAGTCGACGTGGCAATTCCCACACCATAGGTGACCATCTCACCTTGTGCCCTAGGAGTCACCACCGCATCTTGCGCCCCAAAATGCACTTTTGCACCAGATGGCCCAAGAGTCACTGCCACACTTTGTTCCTGTAGAGTTACTGTTGCAGCTTCCACCCCAGTTTGAACACCAGGAATCACTGCCAGACTCTGTGCACCAGGCGATATCGCAACAGTTTGAGCACAGAGAGATAACGTCGCACATGCTCTAGAAGTCATTGCTGTACATCTTACACCAGAACCCTTCTTTACAGTTGTGTGATGTTCACATGTACTGCAAAAGAGCTTTTTATCTTGCAAAATGTCCTGACCCATGGTGTCAGAGATTTTAAGACCATTTAGAAAAACAGAATCAGCATAATTGATTGGAATAGGATGCAGTTTCACATAGCATGATTTAAGACCAAACTGGGTTGAATGATCGACACCTGACTGGCAGGCTGTTTTTGGACCAGCTGTAACTGATTGGAAATCAAGTACGGATGAAGAGTCATTCCCAAAAGAGACAGAATTATTAATCTTTTTAGTGTCCAGATTACAGTTTTGATTATGATTAGTTTGTAATGGAGTGGAAACATGTGGAATAGCACCTTCTTGGTTGGACTTGAATTCTATCTTCAGGAAGCTTTGGGGTAAGAGTTCAGTTTGATGTTCAGTATCCTCACCATTCTCTAGACTTGAATGCTCGTTCTGGTGTGCATTCAGCTGTGAAAGGGAGTAGAACACCTTGTCACAGTTATCACTTTTGCAAATGAATGTAATGTAATGTTGTGCTTCGTGATCATACAATAAGTAAGCTTCATTAAATACACGTCCACAGTTCTGAAAGGTGCACTTTGCCTGGAATTCTGAATGTACCTTTCGGTGCATAACAAGTTCTGCATGAGAGTTAAATCTGCAGTTGCATCCTAGTTGAATGCAAACATAGGGTCTATCACCACTATGAATTTGCAAGTGATCATTCAAATGAGTGACATTAACAAACTGACGTCGGCAGTAATGACAAATTGCTTTCTGGCTTTGCAGCTCTAGAAAATGTCTTGCTTCCTCGTCATCTTTGTGGGCTTTAACGTGTGCAACCAAATTTCGGAAATACTTGAAAACTTTCTGACAGCTTGTAACAGGACAAGAGCAATCTTCTGTATTATCGATTTCACGCACAGGGTTTCCTCGCTTTGAGGGTTTGCTTTTAACTTTTCCAGTGGTGTTAGAATCCGTGTTTAAAGGTCCAAAGTCAGTATACACAATCTGTTTACCCTTCACAGATTTTATGTAGCCAGGTTTACCGCTACTCCATAAGGTGTTGGCTGAACCAGAGTTCGTATTCTTTACATTTAAAGCTGCCAGTCGTTCTTTGCATGACTCTTTCACATGAGATGCTACATGAGGCTCCAAAACTGCTCTTGTTTCAAATGTTTTAGTACATATTGGACAACGAAAAATACCATTCTGAACATGCTTAAGTGCATGTTTTACTATCCTGTGACCAAGAAACTCCTTGTCACACAGTACACAATACTGCATATAGGCCTGCCAGTTACGGAATCTTGCAGACACAAAGCCCTGTTCACGCAGCCTCTTCATTTCTCGTTTTTTCTTTTTCTCAGCTTCAAGGTCTCTTGATTGGCTTGTTGAACCAAGTATAAAGTCAAGGTGTCCAGAGAAATCTTTATCATCACAATCTGGCAATATTTCATTGTCCTCACTGTCATTTAATGTATCCATAGATGACACAACTGATGCATCCTCTCCCATTAGAGCAAGGCAATGGCGCTTTAAAGTTTTCCAGTCCCAGAACTCCGGGTCAAAAGGCCACTTAGTCTTTAAGGCCAACAACAGATCACAGCGTAGAGAATTGGGAAGTGGGAGATTTTCCTCCTCAAGCTTTTGGTCAGGTTCATTGAAGAGCATTTCAACAGCATAGTATGAATCCAAAGATGGTTTGACAAGAAATTCAGTTAACTGACATGCCCGTTTTACTTCCAGGTCTAATGGCAACAAGCAGGAGATGGTTTTGCAGATAGTAGAGTTGCAATCCTCACTGTTACTTATTCCCATTTTGAGAGCTTGAATGCACATTTCAATACAAACTGGAAGTCCTTCATCATGAACCTAAAGAACAGTGACATGGCACATTAACATGAAATTCTGTAAATCAGTCTGTGTTAAGAATTAATTTGTAAATGGTTAGATGACACCATACCTCCTCTTGAATAACTTTGATGAGAAGTAGTATATGGTAAACACTGTCAGAAAGCTGTGCTAGCTGTCTGCATTGTTCCAGAAAGGCCTGGGCTGATTCAAGACGTATTAAGAGTTTACTCCAAAATAGAGTTAATTCCCTGCAAAAAAAGAAACACAAGTGGTCAACAATCATACAATATTTAAAAACAGGAGTGACAGAACAATGGTAATCTACTCTCAATTATTTTTTGTTTAACACCATTAGTATAGTACCAGTCATTTCCATGGCAAGAAAAGGTATTAGATTAGTAAAATACAATTTAGTATTATTTAAATTTGATGTCAATTTAAATGACACATCTTTCTTAAATAAATATTGTACTTTTTAGGAAATTTTTTTATTAAAGATGCCCCTCTTTGAGGCCATTATTGCAAGTCTTGTGCTCTCTGTGCTATACTTTGTACACTTTTAGCATTTTTCAAAGTACTTGATTTCAGTGCAAGAGAAACAATGGTTTATGTAAAAAATTAAACGCATCCTACCAGGCACAATAGACGTCAGCCTGGACAAGTTGACGCTTCAAAAAGGCTGTGCAAAGATTCAGGGCACCTTTTTCATTTTCTTCAGACTCCAGGTTACAAATCATATCCAGAGCATCTTTGCAGTCTATGTCCTTTATCTACAAAAAAATCAAAACAAAAACAGCTCTGTTTAAATATACGCAAAAGAGTAAAGTTTGTGCATCTCTCAGTCAGTTTAGAGTTGATTCAAACTATTAAATGGAAAAACGTCATTGTGACAAAGTCTTCAAATCCTAAAACATGTATTTAATGATCACACAAAATCAGATGTGTGTGTGAGAGAGAGCCACAGTAATCTCACAGTGGCTGATTATACTGAGACTGCCCTATGATTTCTAGGTTAAGACTTAATGGCTGTTATATGTTATATATGGTTATGTTAAATATAAGTTGTCAGTGAGCAAACTATAGTTTCAACATTTGTAGCTGATTTAATTGTGTGATATGAATGGGTGTACAAGGAAGACTACTTGTAAGGCTTTAAAAGGTAATCATACTGAACAAAATATAGTACTTCAATAAATATAGTACTTCAATAAATATAATAAGTCAATAAATATAGTCATGTAAAATTAAAATGGAAAACAAAAGACTGACCTCTTGCATAAGTTCTTGCTGAGGCATTATCTCACAAAGGCATACAAGGTAAATCTGTTTAAAATTCTTCTTTCCACCAAATTCTGGAAACTCTGCACATGCCTTTGCGAGAACTGCAGCTTTTTCCACACATCTCTGTTTAATAAGATGCTTTACTCGCATGTCCAGGAGCATAGGTCCTTCCTGGACAAGAAGCTCGTGAACTAAGAACAAAAATTGTAAACATGGTTTAGATTTTAAATGAACGTTTAACTAAAACATGCAACATGATGTGAGATAATAAAAGTATTTAGGAGCGCGAGTTGCAGTTAGGTGAAATCACCTTTTTCGACATCTGTTGTGCAGTTTGACAAAAGACTGCACAAAGTGGAATTGGTCCAAACCCCACTTCCATTTGCCAGTGCCAACAGCGAACTAAGCTGCAACTTTCCACTGGCCTCAAAAATACCATGTGCCACCTGAAAGATGACAAAAAAAACAGAATATAACAAATCAGGTCCAAAAAAAATTACTAAACTATAATGAATATATAATGACATATATAATGAAAAGAATGATTACTACATGTATTTTATCTAGACCTGAAAAAGCCAACATCTTACATTTACTTGTAATGCACTTGTAATCTCTATGAAGTTATACAGACAGAATGGCATCAACATTTAGGTAAGGAAATAAATATTGTTCAACCTTGACAGAAGACTGAAATTCTTTCCATAAGGCATCTGGAACTTTTTCCAGGAGTGAGAGCAGAAAATCCAGACAACTCCTGAAATACAACAGGACATTCATAACTTTCATAAGTATGTAATATAATACATAAATATAAAATCCTTACATTCATACATATGACCCATGTGGCTTCCGATATTAAATGAAAGTCATCGAATTAAGGTTATTCCTACTTACAATGCCAACTTTTCAAGTACAATGGTCACATGTTCACATTCCGGCAGAAGTAAGGTGGAAGCTTCTGCAAAGCACAGTATAGCCACTGTGTACATCTCCAACAAAGGTAGTGGATTTTCTTCTGACTTCCATTGACCTCCGTGCTCCACAAGTATCTAAATAACAGAACAATGCACATTGGAATGTAATACAATGTGACAGATGTGTCCAGTTTTAGACTGTAACACAGTATAAGCCATTACTTATAAGTGTGGACTATAGTTATCAATATAAGTTTTGTGAATCAGCTTAGCTAATTTAATGCAGCCAATTCTCACAGTAAAAATGTTCACACACCGCAACAATTTACCAAATTAGTGAGTGGTTTAGGAAAAAATACCTAACTACCATTTCTTCTTGTTAACCTTTAAAATAAACAAAAGATGCCATGTCTTCATTTTCTAAATTAAGGAAAAAACATATATTTTTAAATTCGATTTCGCCTTTCAACCTTTGGCCACATGAAAGCATTCACAAAACTGCACATACTGCATGTAGAAAGCCCAGTCTCTACTGCCTAGCACATTAACCAATATAGGTTGTGCCATTACATCAGTGACCACTAGCGTTCTATGAAGCATGATGCATTTTGAAGAGCGCTGTAACTACCAGCCTAAAGTGCAGCATAATTAACCATCTGGTCCTTTGAGAAAATCATTTTGTAATAGTTGTTTGGAAACAGCAGACCTTAAACAATATTTAAGCTTAATATTATTAAATGCCTTATGCATCGTAATCACTTTTGTTTGAAGAATCAATAGTGCTTAACTGGTAGCACGATTTTAAAAGCAGATGAACTTCTAAATGGTTTTTCACACAGAAATGTGTATTAAAACACTAACTTGTGTACTAACCCTTTATAAGCTACACATTCGTAAATTTTTAACAACTTAACAGATCCATGTCTGATAATTACATTTGTGATTGAATAGGTACATAACATAACCCATGTTTTGTCCCTCATCTGAAATTCTAAATCAATCATCATCATGGGCAACTTCACGTCTACTGTTTACCTCACCTTCACATATTTTAACTATGGAATACCTAGCAGACATAGGGAGAAAATTCTCACAAGCAGAAAAAGAACTGTGACTTAACATAGGAAACCAACAAGTAACACTGCTGACCACTAGAACTTATTTTTTGCTCCAGCACAACAGTGCGGGCTGTTATATAGCTAGTATTTATGTAGTACATAAAGAATTCTTTATTTTAACAACATGGTTAGTGAAACAGTAGCCACTACAACCACATTAAAAATAAAAATCCTTAAAAAATAAATACAGTAAACATGTGCAATATTGAACCACAACCAAAGACCATCCATATAAACACAAAAAGTAAGCAATTTAACATTATGCAAAAATCATGCTTCATGCCACAATGCATATTACAAACTCATTTGCAAAAAAAAAAATAAACTCAGGCGCTGAGCTTGGAAAAGGTGGTGAACTGTGGTTTTTACACACATTGGAATTTGTCCTGCACAGTTAACCCAATCTGTACAGTGAAACACACATGTCTGGCGCAGGGGGACTGTGTAGCCCAGTGGGTAGAGCGTTGGGCTGGGAACCCAAAGGTTGGGGGTTCAAATCCAGTTCAAATTCACTCCGCTACACTGTTGGGTCCTTGAGCAAGACTCTTAACCCTGTCTGCTCCAGGTGCCATACATTGGCTGACCCTGCGCTCAGACCCCAACTTCCAGACAAGTTGGGATATGCGAAGAGAAACATTTCATTGTATCTGTATATATGTAATGACAAATACAATTTAATTTGATTTGAATTTGATGGCAGCCCTAGCCAAAACGCCCAGCGGGCATTTATAGTCTTGCTCAAGAGTAATTCAGCAGTGTCCTGTCAGCTTTCTGAATCGAATAATCGAATCTTATGATCCAGAGCCCAATTCTAACCACTAAAAAATTTACATTTTAATTGAGATGGCATGTAAAACAATAGCGGTCACTTTTACAATTTGATTCATCTTCCGCTGAACTGATACAAACTATGACAAATGTAAAGAAACATTTGCAGAAGTCAATCCATTTTTAAAGCTAAAATGTAAACATATTACAACATGATGTATATGTCAATAACATGAGGCATTATTGTTCTGGTGGGTTTATGCCTTCAAACAGATAGTTTACTACCACACAACTATTTTAACAACGTTTATCAATAATAATATATTATGAGAAAAGGAACAATCAAGGTATTGTCTTTATTTAATTTAAGCTTTTTGTAATTATAAAGTTATACAACAAAAGTAATGTGGCAAATTCCCCAATCCTACAGCTCTGCCCAGCTTGACCCAGTTCCAATTTTTTCCCACTTTAACTGCAATCAAAGCGCCGTGGTGGCTACTGCTAAATCTCTTTTATTTTAAGCTCCTGGTAAATACTTTTTAACACTATCGATCATGCATTTCAGGGGCAAGAATAATGTCAATACTAAAACAGAAAAACGAAATGCAACAACACGGTCTCGTAAAATGGTTCATTACGTGCACGGATATTATGGAAGCCCTGGAAACTGCAGAGGTGGCGTTTATAAATGATTTTACATTATGATTAAAAAATGAGTAAACTGTGCACGCACATAAGACCAAAACGTGTAAAACAAAGTGGCACAGTGGCGCAAATGCATGTAAAGATGATCGTATTTGAGGACAAGGCACTCCCTAATTTTCAATGCAAGTATGCGTTAAGGTCCCACAAAAAGCTAGCCTTTTAGCCACACAGCTACCACAGGGGTGAATTGATTGCTACAACATGACGTTAATTACAGCGCTAATTGTGTTTGCATTCAAATTAAGAAGTAAAAACACATCTTTCGCAAATCAGTCACTTGTGCAGTCGCATTGCTTAAAAAACTTTGCGAAGAACAACACTGCCAAGTTTTTAGGAGGCTGCAGTACTTCGCTAACGGACTTAGCATCCGAGCTAACGTCTCTCTCTCTCTCGCTCTCTCTCTCCGCGGTGATGCCGAACATACAGAAACACAACTGTAACACAAACCTGGCAGAATTCATGGCAGAAACCAGCCGAGGCGTCCAAAGGAGAGTCGGTGTTGTCTTTTAATGATACGACCAAAGCTTGGAAACGTTGTTTCAACGCTACAGTCTCGTCTCTGGTGTTATATTCTCTCCCAGCCTCCTCCTCCGCCATCTTCACAACAATCACTCGAGCGCGTTCCCGCTAGCCTTTTTTTTACAATCCGAACTCGCGCACCAGTTGCACGAGGGCGCGCACTCCTTTCTGGCTCGAGTGACCCACTGAATAAGACTACTGAGTAAGAATTCTACTGTACGTACAATTTCAGGCGTAAATATTTTATCTAATTATATCCTAAAAGGCATCATGGTTATTTTGTGTAAAGTTTAATGAAAACACTCATCAGGAAAAAAATAAAAAATAAATATTTACACTGAATAATGGGAACTAATCACTTTTAGACTTTAAAATAAAAAAATATTAAAATGCAAAAATTATGTGGCGTGTGCTGTCATAGATTCATTTGTATCGTTGAACATAAACATGTAACTTGTGCCAATATAACAAAAAAATCAACTACTTCCATTTCATAGTTTGGGACAGTGTAGCCTAGTGGGTAGAGCAATGGTTGGGGGTTCAAATCCAGGCTCTGCTACACAGCCACTACTGGGTCCTTGAGCAAGACCTTTAACCTCATCTGCTCCAGGGGTGCTGTACAGGGCTGAACCTGTGCTCTAACCCCAACTTCCAGACAAAGTTGGGATATGCTAGGAGAAACATTTCGTTGTACTGTATATGTGTAATGACAAAAAAAGCAATTTGTAATCTAGTTTTTTGAGATTAGTGTCTTTAAATGTGTGGGAATATGGAATACAGAACTTTTAGAGTATCAGAGATAACAAATATATATATTCTCTTAAGCTGTAAAGTAATTATTATAGTAATAATAATAATACATTTTTAAAAATATCACCTTCCTATTATCCAAATGTTCAGGACTTTTTGCAATCAATACTAATAGAAGTAAATCTGAGACTGTAAAATTTTCAAATTAAAATTAAACATCATTTACTCATTGTTTGCAGTATTTGCTTTATTTTTTATATATGAAGAATTATTGAAATTAAGATGATAGTTGACAAACAGGAAATGAATAAAACAAAACGCTATGATTTAAACGCAGTATAACAGTATAAGCTTCTACTTTGCATTAATAACAAACTTTATGCATAGATTATTTATACAAATAAGTAAAAAAAGATATGAAGAGAGGATAACAGAATTTTTTAATGCTATTATCTATAACTTTTAATCAACTTACACACTAATAAAGAAAGTTTTATTTAAAGTCACATAATTTAAAACTTGTGATAGTAGCAGGTGCTACAGTGGCAATCTGTGTGGTTCACTAGTTTTACATCATTGACAATAACCTGTAGGAGAAAAAAAAGCGTTACTTTGGTTAAATGCTTTAATTTAAATAAAAACATTATGTTTGCTTTTATTTATCTCACCCTTTTAACTTCTTTTGCCACACAGCATGTAGCCTCAGATGTGATATTCTTGGGAACCAACATAGTTTTCTTGGATCTTAGGGGAGTTGGGTAAGCCCTCGAAAAACAGCATCCCATGCACTGATACACAGGGGCACCAGGCTTTGAAAAGATGCTGTTCTCTCTGAGTTTGCACTCCTCACAGCCAACTGATGTGACCAAAACAAGTTGATATGTACACTTGTGTAAATATACTTTAAAATACTTTAGGTTTAGGGCAGATTACAACATACTAAACATATTAAGTAATTAATTCCATTAAAGTGTATAGAGGCAACAAATGCTGTTTGTTTTTTTAATTTGCTAAATGAAATATAGTGAATCTTTGGTTAGTCTTTACAGAAAATTCTTAATCATTACACAAGTTTCATCATTACACAAATTTATATCAAACACAGTCATGGACAATTCTGTATTTCTAATTCATCTTGCTTGCATGTTTTTTCATTTTGGAAGAAAACTCGAGCCACTGAAGTAAACTCAAACGAGCACAAGAAGAACATGCAAACTCCAACTCAAACATCAAAGCCAGGACCTTCTTGCTGTGAGGCAACAGTTCTACTCACTGTCATGCTAAATCTTACAGAAACTCTTTATTCAGATAAAGACCTGGACAAAATTTGCAGGATGTATATCTGATTATGTATTGTATATAGTAGCTATTAATGTTTAAACTTAGTTAAATATTAATAAATTTCAAGTATTTTAACAATCACACACAGTTTACTTGTATTTAAATGTGTATTTCATGACTTTTGTTAATTTTGTTTATTAATATTATTTTTGGTGCAAAACTTACTTACAATCATAGTTTGGATATAGTTGTCCTATTTCAAACAGAACTGACAACAAAAGGATGGTAATCCCAGTGTACTTGATAAATAAAAGCATCCTAACTGTAAACAGAAAAACAGAACATACATTTGACAGAGGTATGTTTAAAACATTGTAGTTTACAACTTTATAAAATATTTTTGAATAATGTTACTATCAGAAAATTCCAATGTGCAACTGTACCTGAGGGTTAATTTTAAAAGTGTTACCTTTGTTCACCTTCACAGCAGAAATGTCTGTCTATTAAGTCCAGATTCATTCACTGCAGGGTTTTATAGCACCCTCCCCACATACAACGTTATCACAGACTTACTCATTTAATTACTTAGATATGACGTGTCCTTACAGTGCATTATGTGAATGAAAGGAAATATTGAATATGTATCATGGTAAGTAGTGTAATGCTTTATTAGTAGAGGTGTTAAAGGATGGACTAAGCTTTAACTAGACATTACTTGGGTTTAATATAACTGTTCAAATAACTGCTGTTCTTGAATTTTTTTTTCTTATTAATACAGTAATTACTTTTTGGTTCATGTTAATCATAGCTAATAATTAAATAAATTTACAGACATTGATACAAATTATGACAATAAGTGCTACAATTAATTTTGTAAGACAAAACTATTTTATTTTAACTAAATGTCTATTCTGCATTATAGAGCACAAGGTCACAAGATACCCCAAAACACATTGGGTAGGGCATCTGTCTAACAGAAGAGCAGCAAAATCAGACATTTTACAATAGTAATTATAATAATGTTTTGTATTGTTTTTTGTATTGTGCTTGAATTGCAAACAGTTTGCTGCAATCAATCTAATGTCAACCAGCAAAACAATGCATCGCCTCTTTCTGCAAATGCTACAAAAACCTGGCTTCGTAGACAGAGTGCTTGTGCTAGGCTGTGCTGTCTGCACTCCAAATGCATATTTTATTATTACTGATTGCACATAGCAATCAGACATTTGTGAGCAGCTAATGTTCTGTCAGACACAAATCGAGAAATAATTCAATTGCAATAAACAGTGTCACTGGCCCAGTTTTGTGTTTAATTGGCAGTTAAAACACTGGAAATCTTTTTACTTATTGTGTTAGTTAAATAAAAATTCAAGAGAATAAACAGCATATAAATTACCCCAAATTAAAAAAATATTTCCATTGAGTTTTTGTAATATTGTTTGCAGTTGGTGCTGATATTAACTTCCTTTTTACACACAGTATTATATATCCAGGATCATAATTTAATTAGGCTACTATCTCTTAATCTTACCATTGGCATTAATCTACTTATCCTTGGTTGTGTTGGAGACCAGAGACTGGCCTCAGACAGATGTAATTCAATACATCATGTGGCATTTGGAACACTATAACTAAGATTAAAACACTAATTCAGTCAACCAAAATTTAATCAAATTATTACTTTAATCACACAGCTTAGATGTCTGTGTTGTTTTTTAATACACTTAATAAATAGTGTGGACAGCTGACCATAACCTTATATAATACAATATATTCAATATACTCTATTGTGGTTATGATAACAAAATAACATTTGTGAGCTCAATCAATGATAAGCTCTGGCTTGATTTGGTTTTGATATTTATAATGTCTAGTGTGAAGTATCTAAATACACTTTAAATGCTGTTTTATAAATATTAACAGTACAAAAATAGTACAAACTTACAATTACTTATACAGTAAAGTGACAACATTTCTTAGTTTTATTATGACTTTTTATAAGGTGATTTTTACAATTCTACTATGAACTTTTATAGTACTTTGGCCACTTTAAATTCCCAGTTCTACTATGATGGTCAATGTTACATTTTTTATTGAGGTAGGGGAAATCATTACCAGGCCTTGACTTTTGATTTGGCCAAATCCATATTTTCACAGACATGGAAAATTAAATC
>JAOUQU010000002.1:4947701-4964023 GCA_028566735.1 Ammoglanis amapaensis
ACTTAGACAGGTCACCAGTCTATCATACTGGAGGCAAACATAATCTCATTCGGACAATTAGTTGCTTCGTCTATTGGGAAAAGCGCTATATAAATAAAGTTGACTTGACTTGACAATTTATATTATAGCCAAATTGGCTGCATGTCTACTAAACACTGGAACATATACAACAAAAGACCCTGGCTGTCAAGTTGTGTCATTCCTGTTGTAACAGTGTTACTCACTTTTCCACTGTTCCCCCTCCAAATTAACACAAACAACGTATACAGTAGTAAAGTTAATTTTAATACAATGTTTAAAAAAATCAGTTTGATACAAAATGAATGAAGTTCTGAACACAATACTGACCTATCAGTTTTGTTTATGTCATCATCATTTAAGTTTTGATAGGCATGGATCAGTAGGTAGACACAGTGATCATGAAATTTTCTTTAACATGGGTACACCACTAAGACAAAGTGGGCTAGTGCATTGCACTAATGGGTCTAATACAATTCTGGTATTTTAATGAGGGCATTTGACCTCCCCGAACATGCAGCATATTCATTTTTTAACTCTGGGTTACTGTATCGTGAGATGAATCGTTTCAGACAATAATGAAAGAATGGGTGTAGAGGTATTAGATTAATGCTTTTTATTATGCATATTTTTGTAAATTTCTTTCATAGTTAAAAAAATCAACGTGTGCCTTTTGTGTAAATTTATTAGAGATGTATTGTATTATTATATATTTTATCATTTAATATTTAAAAAAAGTGTAATAAGAACTAGTAAAAAACAATTCACTAGATAGAAGCTGTGGCTTAATTTAGAAAATAAATGAATTTTATTTTGACTTTGGGCTTTTTAAGGGTATTATCAAAGTACACAATGAACCTTGTGTATGAATGGACGATGTTTAGTTTACATTAAACACCCGCCATAAACGTTTAATCCCCTGCATGCGAGCATCAGAAACCCCGTGTTGTAAAAACGCTCGCGCTGTGCGATGCTGGCCGCCATTTTGCATTGAGCTGGCTAAAGTGTGAGAGCGGCGCCGGAGCAGCGGCACGGGTTTCCCTCACTTTTCATTTTCTTCTTCTTTATCCCTTTGGACTCGTCCATACATACCCGATCTGAATTATAAAACAGGTACGAGACACGCCGTATGTTCGACTGAAAAGTGTGCGGTGTATAAATGTGATCGAATGGTTTTGTTTTGAATCAGAAGTATCTGAGTGGCCGGGACGTCTTCCACCGGCTTTTTGAAAATGAAAATGGACTCCCATGTGGCGGCACGTTCACTTAGTCGTGGCTAATTCTGTTAGCTTAGCTTGGTTAGGCCTCACCTGGGCTTGTTTGTATTTGTATTTAGCATGTGTGTTGTCTACAACTGCCTTGGTCTTTTAAACACGATTTATTTATTTATTGCTGGTCTGACTAGGAGAAAGAAACGGAATTCCTGATCAAGTTATTCAGCTAGTGCTCGCCTGTTAACAGCCTGTCGTGTCTAATAGAAAGCATGTATGTTATTTTTAAATATCCGACAAAGTACTCGGTGATGGGTTTGTATACAAGCTAATGTGCAATATATGATATGATTTGGTTTGGTTTACTGGGTCTGGATCACAGTAGCTGTCAAAAAAAAGCACTTGTGAAGGAGGTGTCCACGTTGCTCGTGTCCAGGCGGCCTAAATATGGTCGTTACGATACACTATAAGGAGATTGTTTGACAGTATGTCTTTTAAACGACACAGACCCGTCAGTAGAATGCCACAATGCCTTTGTATTGTTTATTGCATTCCGAGAATGTCTTGCTGTTAAGTGTAGCTCACTTACCAGGATCTTTTATCGAATGTAAACCTGTCAGTCGCTGGTTATCCATTGTTAGGGCATCGTTAGCTGATCGGTACTGCGCGCTAGTTTCAGCACCACAATTTTAACATCTTTGATGACTGAATGCGAACAAATGTTTTATTTTACGTTTTTTTCCCAGCATTAAAAGGTTTTTATAAAAAGCCTGGCCTTTCTGCTTGGCAAAATAATGATCAGCCTTTCAAAAGAACACGTGGAGAAGAAGTCGGCTGAGTCGAGCGCTCTGATTTATTATTGCTGAGGAAAATGTGTCCTAATATTTTTGACGTTTTCTTGATCTCAGTTTCTCATTGACTTCAATCTAAACTAGCTGAGCGTGTGAATGTTTTTGTTAGCTATTCTCCCGTTTTCTATTGTTATTAGCTGGTCTTAAGGATGTCCTGTAATATGGCTGCCCTGTCTTGTGAATATGGGGCCATTGTTATGATACATATTTAAGCAGTTC
This sequence comes from Ammoglanis amapaensis, assembly GCA_028566735.1. Lineage (NCBI taxonomy): Eukaryota > Metazoa > Chordata > Actinopteri > Siluriformes > Trichomycteridae > Ammoglanis > Ammoglanis amapaensis. The sequence continues at coordinate 4,950,001 of JAOUQU010000002.1, forward strand.
GATTGTCTGTGTACAGTACAAAATCGACACTGTGTAATCTTATGGCGGTTGACACAAATGATTATTGATTATACACACATTTTCTATATATGGATCTATATTGTATAAAGTGCTATATGAAAATGTCTGGAATTTTTATATATTATTTTATATATGTTGGCTGTTACACTCAGTACACAAGTCCCAGTGTGTGCAAGATGTCGCCACTGCATAACATTTCTGTATTTATTGGCAATATCTTATAAATTTACTGTTGTTCCAATCTGCAAAATGCTGCATTGTTTTAAATGTAACTGGTGGCCTGTCCCTGTTTGAGTGTGTAAAGTTAAAACTTTGCAGTCTTATCAGAACTGTAAAATAGGAGCCCATTAACAATGTGACCCCAATTAAGTGCTGTGCACTTTTATAGCAGATAAAAAGAGCTTTAACACAGGGTCAGGCAACAGGTTCCTTGACCTTTGCCCAGTTTGGATTAATTTGGCTCATTACATCTGCGCAGATAACGGAGACATGGCCACAGAGCATATAAATGGAAACGGTACTGAAGAACCAATGGAGACTTCGGCTGCAGTTACCCATTCAGAACACTTCCAGACATTATTAGACGCTGGGTTACCTAGAAAAGTTGCTGTCAAACTAGATGAAATTTACGTAGCAGGTAAGGCCCCTTGAACTTTCAGCATATTTGCACCTATTTCAGATTTTAGTCCAATTGCATGTGCTTTTTCTAATGCGGTTTTGGGAATTGGAACAGCAAAGCAACTTTTTGTGGTTTCCTTTCAAAATGGGTACTGCAGTCATAAAGTGCTTGCAAAAAGTAGTCTGAATATTTATATTTCTCTGTGCCTCCTTTAGCTATTCAGAGGAAACGAGGTATCATGGGTGGCAGTTTCAGAAAATGTCATGTGTAGTCCCTTTAAGATGAGTTTAAGCAGTCCAAAGTCTCCTCATACAGTGTCAGGCAAGTGTGTTACCAGATGGACATATACTGAAACAATGGAGCAGCTGGCAGTTGTTAAGACAGGTGATTGGTCCTCATAAATCACTGTAGGCAAGCTTGATATGCAAAGGGTTTTTAGATGAATGTATCAACTAAAGCTGTGAATCGCATCTGTTGTGATTAGTTTCGTAAGTTTTTTGCTTGGACCCCTCCCAGCATCCCATGTGATATCCAAACGGAAATGATGAAAAAACTCTAGTTCAACTCTAGTTTTTTCTTCTTTTCAGGCTTGGTTTCGCATAGTGACCTTGATGATCGTGCACTTGAAGCTCTAAAGGAATTTAACGAAGAAGGTGCTCTGCAAGTCCTCCTACAGTTTAAAGACAGTGACCTCTCACATGTTCAGGTACGTTTTATTTATCTAATATCTGTAAATCCCACTTTTTTGAAATTTGTTTGCTTCAATTTTGCATGCAGTGAGAGTAATTTTATGATGTATATAGTTTTACATTAAAAAAGTTTTGCAGAATCAGTTACTGGAATAGTTTTGCAGAATAATTACATTATCACTTATTGTAATATTTTTTGACTTTTTCTGTGATTATTCATATAAATATAAGTATGCATACCACAATTGATTAGCTTTTAATAAAACAGCAAACCCTTTTCTCAACAGAACAAAAGTGCCTTTCTCTGTGGAGTTATGAAGACATACAGGCAAAGGGAAAAGCAGGGGACCAAAGTTTCAGATTCTAATAAAGGACCAGATGAGGCAAAAATCAAAGTAAGGTTTTGCATGGTTAAAAAAATAAAAATTTAACATGCAAGTTACACTGTTGAATTGGTTAATTGAAGTTATGATTGTGTCAGTGATTTATGTTGAAGTTTCTAATTTTTCAGGCTTTGCTTGAAAGAACTGGATATACCCTTGATGTGACAACAGGTCAGAGGAAATATGGTGGTCCTCCTCCAGAGTCAACTCACTCAGGTGCACAGCCCACAGTTGGCACAGAGGTAAGGCACTGCGTGCCAACAAATCATTAGATCCCTATAGACACCTACAATTCTCTCATGTATAGCCATTTGTTCCCAAAATAAATTATACCCTATAGATGTGTATTTTATAACGTTAGTTTGTGAAGTGTGTAAAGTGAAATGTGTATGAATACAGACGTTGCTTTTAATGCAAATTTAGATCATGTATGTTTGGACTGCAATAGACTATACTATACGCTTTACAAAGTATGTGTTTGTGTTTCGTTCCTTAGATTTTTGTTGGTAAAATCCCAAGAGATCTTTTTGAGGACGAGCTGGTACCCCTGTTTGATAAAGCAGGTCCTATTTGGGACCTACGTTTGATGATGGATCCTCTCAGTGGCCTAAACAGGGGCTATGCCTTTGTTACTTTTTGCACTAAGGAGGCTGCTCAGGATGCTGTCAGACTGGTAATTGATGGCTTTAGATATTTCAAAAAAAAAAAAAGGAATAAAATAAACATGAATCTAATTTAAAATATTTTTTTTCCCTAGTGTAACAACAGCGAGATCCGTCCCGGTAAACACATTGGTGTGTGCATCTCTGTTGCTAATAATAGACTGTTTGTGGGATCCATCCCCAAGAGCAAAACCAAGGAACAGATAGTGGAGGAATTTGCCAAAGTTACTGGTATATATGTAGTATTTTTTTTTGTTTAGAGTTGCCATTTAAATAATGTTTTGCTAAGTCTAAGGTCTTGTTTTTGTTTTTAGAGGGACTCAGTGATGTCATATTATATCATCAACCTGATGACAAAAAGAAAAATAGAGGGTTTTGCTTCTTGGAATATGAGGATCACAAAACGGCAGCACAAGCGCGACGCAAACTGATGAGTGGAAAGGTGAAGGTGTGGGGTAATGTTGTGACTGTGGAATGGGCAGACCCCATCGAGGATCCAGACCCAGAGGTCATGGCAAAGGTAAATAAACAAGACTTTCATTAACAAAATGTTTTGTTTTTGTTGGATTGCTGTTTTTCATGGAGCTTGGGGTTTATGAAATATTATGGTTTTGTCTTTTAGGTGAAAGTACTTTTTGTAAGAAACCTTGCAAGCACCGTATCAGAAGAACTTCTAGAAACAACATTCAGCCAGTTTGGCAAGCTTGAGCGGGTCAAGAAGTTAAAAGATTATGCCTTTATTCACTTTGAGGAGAGAGATGGTGCAGTTAAGGTAGTATTTTTTTTTCTGGGGGGGCGATGAGGACAAATTTGATTATTGTAAATATTCACTGTTTTTTATGATTATTTTGCTAGGCCTTAGCTGAAATAAATGGGAAAGATTTGGAAGGTGAACAAATTGAAATTGTCTTTGCCAAACCGCCAGATCAAAAAAGGAAGGAGCGGAAAGCTCAGCGACAAGCTGCTAAAAGCCAAATGTAGGTTTTTAAACTTCTAGAACTTGTGAGAAACGTGCATTTATTGCAACCTGTATTAATGTTATGTAATTAACAGTACATTTTGCTTTCAGGTATGATGAGTATTACTATTATGGCCCACCATATATGCCTCCTCCTACAAGAACAAGAGGAAGAGGTGGCAGGGGAGGTTTTGTTTATCCCCACGACTACTACGGCTATGATGACTATTATGATTACTACGGCTATGACTATCACAACTATAGAGGAGGCTATGAAGACCCATATTATGGTTATGAAGATTTCCAAACAAGGGGACGAGGAGCCCGTGGTGCCCGTGGAGCTGCTCTTTCAAGGGGGCGCGGTGCAGTAATTGCCAGAGGACGAGGAACTTTCACTCAGCGTGGGGGTCCAGGATCCAATCGAGGGGCACGTGGTTCTCGAGGTGCAGTACAGCAGAGAGGCCGTGTGGTACGTTATCCGATTGGGCGAGTTCGATGTAGCTGTCTAAACGCGTGTGATTTATTTTCTTAAGGCCACTTTTCCAATGAGATGTTAACTAGATTTCTGATTCTTTGATCTGAAATGTTGTTTTTGTTTGTTTGTTTGCTTTTTTCTCCTTTGTAAATGCTAACACATGAAAGGCTCCTTGCGGAAGAAATGGACCAAAGGTTTGCCAGCATTTTTTAAATTAAACATTTTCCTAATTATTTTTGAGGCCATCCAACAATGGATTTTTAAGAAATACAGGATAATACATCATAATTCATACATGTCAGACTGTAGTTTGCATAAGCAAATATTACTATTTATGAAAATATTGTTTTTTATTTGTGTGTATATGTGCATATATTAGTTAATTCCTTTTTTTTTTCTTTCAGCAGGGCAAGGGAGTCGAGACTGGTCCTGATCAGTGACTGTGAACACTGACTTGCTACATGGGGTTACACCAGAAACTGCCAGTGTGTAAGATGGTAAGGTCAAGGCAATTCTCAGATGAGATTCCAGCTTTACAGCAGCAGATACCCCCACTGCCACCCCTGTTACCCAGTGAAAATTCTACACCCAGTACCTTTTGAACTTGCTGTATTGTCTTGCAATTAAAATGTCACCCCTTCTCATTGTAACATGCCCCAAATATTACAAAATACACCAGTGAAAATAGATTCCTAAAGGATACTAAACATTTTCTTTTTATTTTGCACTTTCTTTAAGTCTGAGTTTGAAGTGGCTCGGTGGAGCTTGATGATAATGTATATTTTTGTGCTAATTGCAATTTTATTGTCAGAATATCCATGTTTGTCTAAATTAATGATTTGGATGAAGAGAACATGACATCTGCAGGTTTTGGTGTAACCACCTTGCATGGATAAGTCAGGCATTCCAGGAAAGTGGTTCTTTTCAGAACTTGTCTTTAAGGGTTGGTTAACTACCTCAGTACAGAGGATTGAACTACCCTGCCTGTACTGTAAATAGGGAAACTTATATTAATGAAAGCAGGGCTTGTTTTTATGAAATATGCATTAGAGCAGCTGCTCAAGATGTACTTATGTAATATAATCATTTTGCTGCTGCTCTGACACTGCGAACAGTCAAACTGGGCATGCAAAATAATCTCATATGATGAGCCTGAACAAGCCCTGCTTTTATTGTATTTTGAACTGAATTAGCTGTCTTGCTTCTTCAGATTATGTAGTTACTGGTTGTATGATTGTATGATAGTTTTGGAATAAAATGTTACTTTTGTAAAGGCTTGAACATCACAAAGGCGGCAACTGCTTTTGGTAAGCCCTGCAGTGTCCTTTTTTCTAATAAATGAGTAAGTGGTTTTGGGTAGCTTGTACAGTTCGAAGATCACAGATCATGTACCATATTGCCTTTTAATTAGAATCATGGGTGATTTTAATGATCAAATTGCCACCCAGCCAGGTATGATGGAAGATGACTGATGTGCTGCTGTGCTTTTGGTACATGTGCCTGTATTCAGTGGGATGTGATGGACTCATCATCATTTAGTGGAAAAAAGGATGCTGCAGCTTTGGTTTCTATTCCATTATATTACAGTTGACTGAACCATTCAACCGGTTTTGTACACAGTTAACTCCCTCTTGATGAAGCTGTATCAACCTTTTGACAAAATGTTAGCAGTTTTAAACTATCGTTGGTGGCCAACAACGTTTTTGCATTCCTGCAAATAAATTGTTTTATACTGTAAAATGAGGTGAGTGTAACTTATTTTTGTAATAAAGTTTTTGATTTATATCTGTGTCCTAAAACTGATTGCTGTAGTAGTGTTCAGTCGGGGGTGGGGAATAAGACAAATGTAGGCTAACCGTAGTGTTAAGCACTCTGGCACAACTTGAACACTATAGACAGAAAAATTATGTACTTTTTTAAATAAGCTAATGTGTTATACATGGTTGGTTAAAAGATGCTTATTTGATGATCTGATGCATTTATTAAGGAAAACGATTATATAAAAGCCAGTGTGGTGCTTTATTTTTGAAAAGTAAAAAAAAAAAATTACTAAATACTAAATTAAATTACTATTTAGTAAAATTACTAAAAATACAATATATGCCCCAATTTTAGTGTACAGTGTTTAAATTGCTGTGTTTGTCTGGGAAAACTGAAAATAACATCGTTCATTCTTGGTGACTGCAATTTGCGGTCATCTGTTTTGCATTTCTGAATAATAAAAGTTTATCTGGTTCTTTAGAACTATTTTGTAATGACAATAGTTAACAATGTTGAAAAAGATTAAGCAAGGACTAGATAAATGTTAGTAATTATGCCTGATTCTATAATTCTTTTAATTGTATCAATTTTAAATCAGATGTATAATCTTTATATATATAAGTTACATATAACCTATGTAAATTAAATAAATAACTTTGATAAAAAGAAACAAATAAGACGGTTGTATTTAATAGTATACTAACTTTTTAATTATAGTTTTTGGTGGTTCTGGTTGGGTGTTCCAGTCTCTTAAGTCCAGCTACTACTTTCCAACATTCTTATAACAATAAGACCAGAAAGTTGCATTAAAGGAATCACTATTGTAAATAGTTTTATAAAATAAATCCAATACTACGCTGTAACATGAGTAAAATAGTGTTGCAACAAGTATACAAAACGAAATTCTTTGGAGTAAACTGATGTTATCCATGTAATCTAGAGACGGGATATTTTATGATACATAGAAACATTTGCAATTAATAAATGTGTTTTGTTTCTTGGTCTTTTGTTACGTACTTCAATAAAACGCTTTAAAATGATGTTTCGTAGTTTATCTTTTGTTTGCGGAATCGTAGTGTTTGTTTTAAGGAATTAATTCTTCTAAAAGCGGGAACCGAAGAAACACTGTGGACCGGATCTGACGTCGTTTGTTGTCAAACCCGAAATGCGCGACTGTACCGTTACGAAGCATCTGCATCGGGTGCACGGCGACAGTCAATCTATAATATAATCAAGTAGAACTGCCATATTTATTTAATAATCAGAGCATTTTACATTATTAAATAAATTCTATAATCACCAACAGTCTCTCGTTAGGTAAGTAATGATTGATGAAGTGTGATTGCTGAAGTGCGTCTGAATAATTGAGCTCACTTGTGAAATAAAAATCAAGGCAGCCAACCGACAATCATTTTGTTTCTGACAGTCACAAACATGTCAGTTGTGGGTGTTTATTTGCTGAGAATAAGGCAGAGACTGGTGATTTGCAGAGAGGTGGGTCGCCAGTATCCGGTCTTCTGCTGTCTGTTGGTCCTTTTGCTTCTGTCCACTGTCCTGCTAAACAGGTACCGACTCTTTATCCTGGACTATCACAATACATCATCCCAGTGTTATTGTTTTCTTTAAATAGATTAGTTTATAATAGATTAAAATAATAAATTCACTCACTGGTCGTGTTTCTATTATCTGATTATATTTATTATTATTATAATATTTATTTAGTTGATAAAAAAATAGAAAGTGGTTTTGCTGATTAAGTTTTTAGGTTCTTCTGTGAATAAAAACACATTTAGAATTAGATATAGAAAACGTGTGTTTGTCCTTGTGTTTTTTAGCTTTAGAAAATTAATTTACTTAATTTGCATGTTCTCCTATTGGAAGAACATGGGTTATGTGTGTGTTTAATCCTGATTTCCTCCCACAGTCAAAAGGCATGATTTCAGTCCTGATTCTCTGACCTGCTACCAAATTCATCTGTATATTACTAAAAGCATAAATACCCTACAAACATTTTACTCATATTTTTGCATCTGCCTTTTCTGTATTGTAATCTGGCAGTAAATTCTAATTTTATTATGTGTCGTTGATCCTGAAGAACATTGAATTTTTTTTTCTTTCAGCCAAATCATTTTGGTGTCTTCATGGTGACTGCCATAGACTGTCATATTTTAAAAATAATTCTATCTGAGAGCTTTTTCTGTCGCACAGAACTTCCAGAACTTACTTTTAAACGGTGTTTTTAAACTAATATTATTTAATGACACTCCAATAGTTGTGCACTAATTTGTGCACTAATTTGTGTTTTAGGTATCTTCATATTATCATAGTTTTTTGGTCATTTTTAGCAGGAGTGGTTACTTTCTACTGCTCTTTAGGACCAGAGACTCTGCTTCCCAATATACTTATAACAATAAAACCAAACAAAAAGGTAAGCCAATTATTTTGCTGCCTAAATAAGCTATAAAATATTGTGGTAAAGTTGTGTTTCATTCTTATTTACTTATTTTAACAGCCAGACCATCAGGAATTGTTTCCTTTAGCTCAAAGTTGTGCTGTCTGCGGGAAAGTTAAATGCACAAGGCATAGGTAAAGCTATAGAACTCTCAACAAGTTACAATGCTTAAATCATACTAATTGTCAATTCTAATAATTGATTTGTTTATTGATATTGATTGTATTGATATGATTATTGTTAGGCCAACCCTGCTTCTTGAAAATTATCAACCATGGATAGATCTGAATGTTCACTCCAAAGTGGACACGTCTCTTTCAGAGGTCTGGTAACTTATAAATGCATTAATTGGAACTTTTTAAAATGAGTTTTTGTATTACTTTCTTACTAAAATATCTTTACACAGATACTTGAACTTGTTCTTGAAAACTTTATATATCCTTGGTACAGGTGTGTTTTTTCCTCCTTACTTAGTATTTTGTCATTAAAAGTGATCAATTGTGAACTGGATTTTTACTCCATAGGGATTTGACAGATGACGAAGCCTTTGTGGATGAACTCAGAGTGACTTTGCGCTTTGCTGTAGCTGTTTTGGTCCGCCGTGCACAAAGAGTAATTCACAATTTTTAGTCAATAAGACAGAAAATTTTCATTATTCATTATGATGCTAAATTCAAATGTTCTCTTTGAGTTTCAAATATAGCTGCCAATGTTTGAGGCAACAGATCATTTGAGGCAATCCCAAACCATCCCATTTTGAGAATGTTGTAATGCAAAACTCCAGTAAATTTCATCATTCAGATATGGAGTTATGTAAATATGTGTATACGCTTTCCATTAGCACAAAGCATTTTATAAATATGAATCTTTAGTGTTGAGAGTATTTAGCAGAAAAAGACTTTTGAAAGACATTTGTGAGGATAATCAAGCATTTAACAATTAGTAGCCTTTTTGCTTAGAGGTCCAACTTGTGCTAGGGCTTAAACCAAAAATATTTAATTGACAGTCCGGTCTAGAAAACACTGAGTTATGTAAATTGTGCATCCTGTGCTATATATATTGTATTGCTAACAGGTGACAATACTGTTTGCTTTATAGGTTAATATTCCATCTTTAATTACACTCAAACTACTTAAAGTTGCCATGAAACACATTGAAATTATCGCTAAAGCAAGACAAAAAGGTATTCCATCTCACAAACACATTCAATTTTACATTTAAATACACTGGCATATTAAAAAAGACTTTGTTTTGGGGTCAATCCCAAAAGGTGGGAGGGTCCTAATCTCTGGTTCTTTCTCACAGTCCAAAGACATGCTAAATCTGGTGTAATAAGTATCTGGTCATGGATTAGCAAACGTGTTTAAATCCTAATAAATAGTTAATTCTTTAAATGTGATTTTTTTTTATACTGTAACTTTTTACTTGTGACACAATGTCTATGTGCTTCTGTAGTGAAAAGGTCAGAGCATTTGCAACAGGTGGCATTGGATGAGATCGGTCCTGACCTGCATTTGGCTTTACGAAGCAGGAGGGATGAGCTGCTCTACCTGCGCAAGCTTATGGAGATACTCTTCCCTTATATTCTGCCTCCCAAAGCTATTGACTGCAGGTAATACAACTCTTTCACTATTAGTGTTGGCAACATTCTTCCACTTTTCTGTCCTGTTTTTGCAGCATGCCTGTGTTTCTTCCAGATCTCTTACTTTTCTGATAAGAGAGGTTCTTGCTGGTTCTGTTTTTCTTCCCTCCATGGATTACTTGGCTGATCCTGTGAGTGTTGACCCGAAAGTGGTTTCTCTGGTGACATTCTTGTGCAACTTTAGTGTAATGTTGCTTTTTTGAATTTTTTAGGATACTGTGAACCACCTGCTGCTTATTTTCATCGACAACTCACCAGTAAGAATGTTTTTCATGTTCAGTCATTAAGTCAGTGATAGTGTTACTAATGACACAGTTACCTTGTTTTAATTGACAAAAATGTCATACAAAATTGTTGAAGATGTATTGCTGTTGTTGGAAAATAGTGCCACACAGTATCATGGTGTATGTCTATGGTACATTTGTTTGCTTTATGTAGATTTGTTGGCATGTTTTTAGACTGTGGGAAGAAACCAGAGCCCTTTGAGGAAACTCGTGCAGACATGGCAGATACAACATCCACTCAAACCCAGTTTTTTTTTTACAGTGAGGCGACCACTAAGCCTTACTGACACTAACCAATAAGCCCCTGTGCCATCGTTTTTTTCCCTAACAGCTGGTAAGGTGGGACAATCTGGGTCATTTCTTTCCTCCACAGTCTAGAATAATGCAGACAGGGTCATTGTTAACACTGGTTGGTCCCTTAGATACATAGCTGCTAGGATAAACACATTTAATCCCAATGTAAATGAAATGTCATTATTCAGTAACTGAATAAAAACGCTGTTTGAATTATGGCTTTAACTCCCAGATCAAAGCACATTGTAAACCTTGGAACACCAATTAGCCAGATAATATCTTACATAGTTTGGTAATGAATATATTTTAATAACTATCCCAATATTTGTTACCACTGCCTGTAACTTCACCAATGTTTTAAACAAAGTGTACAGAACAATATCATTCATATGAGTTTGTAGAAGTTTGAGTCATTTTAGAATGAGTTGATCATAAAATCTGATTAAGGAAAAAAGACTTAGAACATGTATCCTTGGATGACAGAAACCAAAAATAGTTATTAGGATGGATGGAAAAGCTGACTTCTAGACCGAATGATGTTACACATCAAACACTCAGAATATAAAGTGTTGAATTGGCATTTTGATGGCACAAATCAATGCTTATATATATTAAAACACATGAAACAATGTTTTTTTTACTGTCAATTATTAGAACTCAAATGTGTGTAGGTCTATCACTAGTGACAGTGACAAAAGTTTGAATTGTTTGGATTTTGAGTGTCACTTGATCATGAATTGTTTTTACAACATTGGTAAGTTTCAAAAAATGTACCTTTGTGGATGAACATGATGTAATGGACAATATTCTATTTAAGCCTGAAGCTGCTACAGAACCTGCGTCCGCCTGTGTCCCCTTACTGCAGAGGTATGCAGATGTACGCAACAACAAGTCCTCAGTAAGTCATTTTAGACACTTTAAGGTTACTGAAACTTTTCAAAGATTAAAAGTTTTTACATACATGATATAAAATTCGTTAAAATGCAGAGACCTAGCTCTAGACAGTGTGTATTTGGATTCAGGAAGATTGACTTTTTAAAGGACATTGAATAATTACAAGAATTAGTTACTATCATATAGAGTATGTATTTATTCATATTGATCAAAATAAGTCTTGACCCATTTAATCATTATTGCATTCAAAATAATTGTGAAATTGTGATGCAAAACTGAGTGCAGAGGTTTTTATAAAATAGCACACCAGAGCTAGGATTCAGATTATAGTATTTCTCATTGATGGCTCTCCCCAATCAGGCTTATGAAGCCTAATGAAAAGTGGGCAGAAGAATGTAGAAAGTGCAAAAGAAAAATAGAAATCTTTTACCTGTAAATTTATTTTCTAAATGCCAGGTGTTAAAGTTAGAACTCAAGGAAATACGAGAACAGCAAGACCTCCTTTTTCGTTTTATGAACTTTCTTAAGCAAGAAGGAGCTGTTCATGTTCTCCAGTTCTGCCTGACTGTAGGTAAGGTTTTACAAACACAGATGTGTGTCATGTATTTAAATGTTTTAAACATGATTTAAACGTGTCTGTTTCAAATTTAATTTTCCATATTTTAGAAGAGTTCAATGATAAGATTCTTCGTCCAGAACTTTCAGATGCTGAAAAGTTAATGTTGCATGAAGAAGTTCAAAAGATATATGACACATACTGCCTCGATGAAAGCATTGACAAAATTCGATTTGATCCCTTTATTGTTGAGGAGATCAAAAACAGTAAGTTAAAGTACATGTGTACGTGTGTGTTTTTACATGTGTACATGTTTATATGTGTATATATGTGTTTTTTATGTTTTGTATCACTCTTGTACAGTTGCAGAGGGCTCGTATGAAGACGTTGTAAAACTGCAGACTATGCGGTGTCTATTTGAGGCCTATGAGCACGTTCTTTCACTGTTGGAGAATGTCTTTACCCCCATGTTTTGCCACAGTGATGAGGTAACAATTCTACAATTCAGAGAGTTCATTACTGACTGAATTCAGTGCCAGCAGTTGTCATGAGCCAAAATACATTTGATAGGGTTTGAATAAATGACCTGTTGATCAAGAGTGACCAGAGTTGCCCCTGGGTCTGTGATTTTTTTTGTTCCATCAACTTTTGCCTGGTATTTTTGTCCACAGTTTTTGAAATTTCAACCCCATTGCCACAACAAAATGTTGGGTTATACAGGAATTGACTGCTTATATAAGAATTAGAGATCTGCCAACCCGTTCGCCCACCATACCTGTTCTTTTGGACAAATCTTCCTCATAGACTTCTTTCCTTTTTATTGAGCCTGTTCCAACTCTGTCATCTAAAAAGTGTGGTTGTGAATTCTGTTTTTAGTAAAAATATTGCAGGGAAACTATTCACCACAGTTATAGTTGGCAAAACATTTCGACCACTGAGAACACAGACCTATGTGCTGCACAAAGCTGTTTGGACAATGCTCCATTTACTGATCATAAATGGCAACATTACGTTGGCAAAATAACAAATGTTACATTCAAAAGACATGACAAGACATTACTATAAAAAATATGCCATATGGAGTAAATCCTCTTATTTATTTTTATTTTTTAGTATTTTCGACAGCTGTTAAGAGGAGCCGAGTCCCCATCCAGGAACTCTAGACTTGGCAGGTTTGTACGTCTTATGAATATGATGTAGTTCTCAAAATACTACATCTGTATATTAATTACGTTTTTCATTGTGTAATGTTCTTTTGTTTGAGATAGTATGATCTTAACTTGGTTAGTCATGTTGATATAAGTTAATACATGGATATTGTTAATACTCTATATAAATCTTATTGATCAATTGCTATGTTAGCAGGTTTAGTTAAATTAAATGAAGTAGTTCAAAAAGACACTTAAGCCTTTTCTTGTGTCTGTGAGTAGTTTGGTTCATTTTTTGGGATATAGTTTTTGCTAAGGCCAGTTGTAATTCCTTGTGCCCATTGTTTCAGAAGTAGCGTCAGTTTGGATGACATCCGGTAAGTATGCTAGACTTTCACAAAAATGCTGCCCATAAGGTACATGGAATGCAATGGATAATCGCTAACTTTGCTTTTCGCAGTCGTCTCCATTGATGCTTCATACTCATTTGCAAATGTTTTAGTCTGAATCCTTGATCACCATTGTATAAGTGAAGTTTAGAAAAAACTATTTCTTCATTTCTTTTTGGAGTCACATTTGACAGTGTAAGCTCGAGGTTTAAGGTTCTGGACTTGCTGGTTAAAGCTCTGCTGCTATGGATTTGTTAAGCCCCTGAACAATTTCTGACATCCTGCACAACATTTATCACAAAACAATTTCTTAACTGTATAACTTTTCCTGTCTGTCTCTCATACCATGGACTGTGCTGTTTGTCTTTTTGATGCTTTGTTCACCCCTGGGCCTTAGCTCTGAGTGTAGCTATGAGTCGGACTATATCATGAGCCTAGAGTACCCATCCATCCATTCATCAAATCTTATCTTTCCATTTGGCTCTAATGCCTGGCACACTGCTGATCATAAGTAAGTCTGGATTTATCGCAAGTCCTGCTGCCATGTATGCATGGGTGCTATCTTGCAGCGTCTGTCTGTTTGTGTGTGCAGATCTCAGCATGATAACCATGCTGAGGCTAGTATGTGTGAACAAGAAGTCATAGAACTCGGTGATGTTTAACAGCAAATTCAAGTTAGACTGTTAAATTTTATGGTGCTTAAAATAAATGATCGCCAATACTTGTACTTGTCAATATGTCACGGATCCCAAAACTATGGCGTATTGTTTGTTTGTGTGTGTACATTTACATCTCT
>JAOUQU010000002.1:4969847-4981041 GCA_028566735.1 Ammoglanis amapaensis
GCCACTTACTGGTATGGAGTGTCACGTCTTCATTTGTGACGCCGTTCAAATTAAAAGTCCCAGAAGTCCTTTGACGAGACGCAGCGTTTTTCTTTCCTGCGACTAAACGACCAATGAAATTTGTCCGACTAGTAATTTTTTTTGGTCGACCAACGATTAATCGATTAATCGCGGACAGCCCTATAGAAAACATTATTACAGAAATGCATAGATAAATGTTAGCGCTTTCTTTATACTGTAAAGTGGTTAAATATATTGCAGGTACAGAGAGAAACTCCTGTTACAGCTCCATGGATGTAGAGACTACCACTGATGTTTTCAGCTTGATTAGCATCTTATTTTAATCCCAAACAATTAATTTTACACAGACTGTTCTGTTATCACTTCAAAATATTTAGTTCGGAAACACTTGTCATGTCCTGAAACGTGAGACTGAAGTTGGTGTGACCACAACACCCATTCTTTAAACTAGAAATTTAATGGAAAAAAACCCTCACCCAGCTTAATTCAATTTACAAAACATGAGAAGGGCTGTTTAGGAGGGAGGGCAAAACCATGGCTCAGTGGTTAGCACTGTTGCCTCACAGCAAGAAGTTCCTGGGTCTAATCCCCAAATGGGACAGTCTATGTTCTTTGTTCGCTCTCTGTAGCGTTTGCAAGGTCTCCCTGTGTCTGCGTGAGTTTTTTGGGATGCCCTGGTTACCACCAACAGTCCAAAAACATGCAAGTGGGGTAAACTAAACATAAAAAATTATCCATGACTGAATTAATTTCAACCATTGTGCACTGTAATGAGTAACAGTTTCTTGTCATGAATGTAACCAAAGTCTGCAGCATGATGTTTCAATTGCATTAAACAAACAACATAAAAACAGAGGCCTTAGTTTGGTAACCATTTCTATACTGTTATTTTTACAATCATGTTGTGTATTTAATTTATTGCTGTAAGTTGGCGATACTGGCTGAACACGCTTTGATAAATGTCTTGCATTTATTGTATGTGAATATAACGAATAAAATGTTTTTGTCATATTGTTGAAATCTGCTAAATTGCTTTTTGAAGTTTTGTGACGTCTGAGATTTTATGATGGTTCCACCTCACAACGAACAAAATCTTTTGCAGTGGTAACTAAATTATAATTAAATGAACAACAGTTTAGTCATGTTGCAATTGAACTCCAGGATTATACTGATTAGCGCTAGGTTTTAAGATGTGCAAAAACCTGTTGTGGTTATAACACCTACATTTAAAATACATTTATTTCCACAACATCTACAGAAAATGTTAATAATAAATTAAAATTGATAAATGTTATAAATCTCTTTATGCCTAGTTAAGTTCTAACTGCATTTTGATGCTATATTAGGGAAAGAATATTACAATACAATACTTTAGCATGTCATAAACATGTTAAAAAACATTTTTTGACCCAACAAGCTAAAAAGTTGTAGCTGTACTTTATGTAAATAAGTATATGCAATTTGAATGTTTTTTTCTGAACTCCAATACTATATAGGTGTACATATAACAGTGTTTTTCAACTAAAAACTTTTTGAAAACGAAATAATTGTTACCTGCAAATAATCTTCCATTTTTGTGTTAGTGCTGTAGTAGTGATTGGCGGCGTAATCATGTCATATTCCCACTAGATGGCAGCAGGTAGCGATTTGCATTGTACGCTTAGACAAGAGAATTAGTGATGCATGAATGTGACAGGTAGCGGTGAGCGCACTGTGATTAGCAAGACTGTGACAAAAAAAACAAATGCTAACTCCGAGCTAAGAGCATCGTGTGTGTGTTTCTTCTATTCCTGCCAGAATATCAGATCTGTGTTCATCCAAACATGCACATGTTTCACATTAAGTGAGTAAAATACTCGTACATGCAACTTTTCATATTGTAACAATGAAATCTTTCACAAATATTATTGCTTTTGTCAGAATAAACATTATTTTCTGCATTCCTGTTAACAGAATGCTTTTGGACAGAATTAAAGTTTGTAAAACACTTTGAAGCTTTCCTCTACCTCTTTTTAAACACCTCATTGTTGTGTCACTGTTCCAGCTGTATGTTTAAAATAAGAAATATAAAAGATAAATACATTTTAGTGTTTATTTGATTTTTATTCACGACACTTCGAAAAGAATGATTATATTGTTAATACAGGCGTCTACAGAGTATCATATAAAGTATTTTATCAAATCAAGCTCATCCAACGTTTTTTGTTAATTTTGTAAAATTTTACCACCAATTTCGTTTTTGTATCACTGGTTGCAGATTTTTTTTAAAAATTTTGCAAAGATAGTTTCAAAAATTTCCATTTTTGATTTATATTTTTAGGTTATATAAAACAAATCAGCATTAAGCCAACGTCCTTTTGCTATCTGGATAATTCATTGCTGCCTTAAAGTAGTCATATTAAATTATTACACTAACAACTATTTAATAAAATATTGTTTATATATATTAGATAATAAAGAGAGATGAAGTTTAAGCCCTTCGATAGCTCAGTTGGTAGAGCGGAGGACTGTAGTGGTAACACAGTAGTGATCCTTAGGTCGCTGGTTCGAATCCGGCTCGAAGGAAGATATTTTCCTCACCACTTTACAGTGAGCTTCCGTCTTCCTACATTCTTTTTTAAAAAGCTTTTAAATTGCCATCGATTAGACAGCAATAAATGTCCTGGTTTGATCTACCAACCTAACAGCCAACGTGCCATTAGTCTGAAGTCTTTGTGTAAGATACAAATGGTCAAAGAGGGCGTCGCAGTTTAAATAAACTACATTTCCCAGTAACCACTTCGCGCGTGTTTGATTTTCACAGACAAAGCACTCAGCAGATGTATGTGTACTATGTCAAACCCGTCTCTAAAATAATAATAAAGTAAACTAGATAACGCTATTTTTTTTACAACAATTGCTCACGTTTCACGGAACCAGGTGTAGTTTAGCTGTTAAAATTGGTTAGAAACTAACGTTAAGTTTTCCAAACAACAAGCTGCGACATTTTAACTCACAGCACGCATTTGTTTAAATTACATATAGTACAATTATGAATGAATACTCTAAATAATAAAATGAGTCTTTATGGAAAATTCCACTGCTAAAAAAATCCAGCTGGTGAAAACACTCTATGCTGGTGGGCTATTTCTCGACCAGCATTGGGTGTTTTATTCCTCAATAAACTAGCTGGTCCTGAGCAAAACTTTCAGCAGGGCCATAAAGTAAAATAGAATGTGAAACTATCATAACAGTGAAAATCTCACAGTTCTATTCAAATGGCTTTATTATTTGCTAAAGATTTAGCTTAAAAATAACTGGTCATCGAAGAAATGTTACCCAATGCTGGTCAAGTTAACAAGAAATAGGGCCTTTAACTGGATTTTTTTTTATCATTGAACCTTAAACCAGCTTGAAACCGGCCGAAATTACCATGACAGTTCATAAAACTGAGAAATGTTCTATAACTTTTGTGGCAATTTGGCTATTTCATAGTTTTACTGTAAACGTGCACAGTTCTATTGTAATAGTCTCTAAACAAAAAATTTCTTGTTTTAATTTAATCTCAAATCATGAACATGTGCAATTAATAATAAGACATATGGGAGAGATCTTGTCAGATATAACTTCACATCAAAAATAATTTCAAAGAGCACGGTAAATCAGAACTTTATTGAGCCTAATTTAATTGTTTATAGAAGACACAACAATGCACGTAACTCGCAGTAATTGATGTAACAGTGATAAAACCTTTAGTAAAACAACACAATGCACAGAGCCAATTTAAAACAACGTATATGGAAAGTACTGCAAAACGTATATATATTTCACACTTTCTTAAACTCCCAGAAGTTTCTTGGCCATATAGCCAGGCATACTGTAGATGAACAAAGCTATAATGGCAAGCAGGAGCAGAGCCAGAACAATTTTAATTACCAACCACTTGTACTGGTTGCAGATAAAATAGCGGATTGCTTTTAGTGGGGTGAGGAACCACAGGAATGTAGTGTCTGGGCGGCTGTTGGAAGAAAAGAATTACATATGGTTTAGTCAATACTTTAGTTGTTTGTTTCATGTTCGTTTCCAAAAGCTGTCCGATTTTAAATTACTGTTAAATTATCTGATACAAGTGCATGTGCATTCAGTAGCCAGCAGAGCCTGTAACTGTACTACAAAAGTTTTATTAATAAAGCTGTAAAAATACACTATCTACAGTTAAATGTAACAAAACCATCAAAACATGAATAATAATAATAATAAGTAATCAATAATAATATCAATAGTAATCAATAATAATAAGTAATCAATATCAGTTACAACGATTCTTAATGCTCTTTATTATACTATAAATAACATACTTTTCATATATAGTTTTTATTTAGTTTTATTGAAAGATACAGCATGGAACTGGAACTGTATATCTACAACATGTGTTCACAGGGTATAAAGTGCAAACATCATAGGTTTAAATAATATAATATATAATATGAGATCTAATTGCACTTCTGCATCTGGTAGATCACTCTCGTCATGCTTAGATTTTAATGATTTTTTCCTGTGGAATATCGTTTGAGGGTATGAATAATCAGCTTTTATTTCCAGCTTTCTTTTACATGGACTGATGTTTCTCTAGATTATCTAAATCTAGTTTTATATTAGTGAGCCATGGTTCACTTTCCTTAAAAAGTTTGAGTCGCCTTTTTTCAATAATGAAACCTTCACCGGCAACCAATTTAGCAGCTTTTGATTCAAAACCGTGTAACTTTGATCAGTCAAAACATATTGTTCAAAAAAGCACTAAAACAAAATGTGGGTTATGACTTGTTTTGCTATTTTAATCTTTTGTTGTTTCTGATTGAATTAGAAATTCTTCGTATTAGCAGGTTAAAAGTTCAGACTACCGAGATAGGTGGCAACAAGAATTAAACAAATAAATTATGCAAGGACCTTTTGTAAAAGACAAATTATTGTAAAAGTACAACAGATTTAACACTGCAGTTGTAAAAACAATAATAAACATAACCCAGAAACAAGTATATAGACAGCTTTTATTGTTTCTAATTTGTCACACAAATCTCAAATTTATGACCTTTTATGGACAAATTTTATTTAACTATAAACAATCAAAATACTCAGTGCTAACTCATAATAAATACAAAACGCATGTAAGATGGAATCGAATAAAGCAAATCAATTATAATCATCAGATGAAGAATAACTGGATTGACTAGGTGTATTTTAGTCACATACACAAAGAAGTAGAAATTATGGGGAAATGGCCTCCATGCTACATTTCTTACAGCAGTTCCAATTTCAATATGTGCAAATGAATATTGACTCTTGCACAAGAACCCAACAGTGGCAGCTTGGTGGCGGTGGAGCCTTATACCTTAATTGTTGAGCCACCAAGTCATTTTGCTCTTAAATGATGTGTTATTATAAGCATTTTACTTAAGATGTGTCTTGTGTGTTACATTCCACACGCTGAAAAGTCTATATGATTATAGTAAATTTTTAACATTTTATCAGAATCCTATGAAACCCAATGTTCGTATTTAGAGAACTATTTAAAAGAACCACTATGTCCTTTCTCTCTGTTAGCAGTAAACGAAGAGTAAGTAAACAAAATCAGCGGTACTACTTCTACTAAATCACAGAAGGTGAAATTTGTTTTTATTTAAGCCCCGAGTAACTTTTTCACCATGTACCCTGGCATGCTGTAAAGAAATAGGCCAAGCATTGCAAGAATCAGCAGAGCCACAACTATTTTGATGATCAACCACTTGTAGTTGTTGCAGATTAGATATCGAATTGCTTTTAATGGACTGATGAACCACAAGAAAGTTGTATCCGGACGGCTGTAGAAAAAAAGAATAGTCTGTTAAAATCTGTAGTTAAAATGTAACATGTTTACAGCAGTGGTTAGTTATTTTGTTTAAAGTAACAATTCAAAATGTTTATATAAGACCTTAATATATGCACAAGAAAAACATACAAAAACAGGAAAATGTTGATTTAATTGATTTGATTTAATTGATTTAATGCAATTGTTACAACTGGCATAAATTGGAAAGAGTATTAATAATATCTTAATATAATAATGTCTTCATCATTTTTCAATATAGTGTACCGTCATTTCCTATCACTGATGGATATGAAACGGTAGCTCCCATATAGCACACAATGTGCTTCTAAATGTGGTTAATGTTTCTGCTAGTTTAAATTATATATGCCACTATGATGATTGATTTATTTTATTTTACATAGTATTTTATTACATAATTTAAAAAATTTAACGTAATGTAATTGTACTGCAATGAAATACATTATAATTATTACATACAGATTGATACTTACCATAAAATGTAGGTTGAAAAAAAATCCAGAAGCAGGATGCCGAAATAAGTGTCCTTCAAGTAGCATTTAAGTATTTCCACTTGTTATTATTTTATCCTTTTAAGCTTAGTTTAAATGGCTGGCTCATTAAAAGTAACTGCTCTTTACCAATATGTATGCATATTTAACATTTTTTTGGAAAAATCTTATTATCTTATCATTTTAAAACAACATAAGATTATTAAAATTAAAAGTATGAAATTAAAATGATATTTTAAAATTTACATTAATCTCAGATAGTATAATGATGTATAAGTCTGTGTTGCTTTATGAAGTTTTCACCGAGGTTTATTCTTCCTACATAGTTTCTAGTAGAAAATAAGAGCCTCTAAATTATATGTTTGTTAGTTTGTAACTCAGAATGGTTCACAGATGTTTTAAATACAATTATGTCCACAAGAAGTTACATTTTTATGAAACATTTGATCAGCTCTTACTTGGGTTTTTCCAAAGGCTCTGGATCATTACGCCCTTCACCCACAGGACTTTTTTCAGCCTCTTCACCTGTCAGGAGGTGGAGTTCTGCTTCTACTTTCCCCTAAAACATAATATGCCTCACTGTTAAAAATCTAGCTGTAAAAGACCAACATTTGTTTCTTT
This sequence comes from Ammoglanis amapaensis, assembly GCA_028566735.1. NCBI lineage: Eukaryota > Metazoa > Chordata > Actinopteri > Siluriformes > Trichomycteridae > Ammoglanis > Ammoglanis amapaensis. The sequence goes on from JAOUQU010000002.1 coordinate 4,976,844, forward strand.
TTATTTTAAAAAGCATTGTGTAGTTTTGACATACTGTAATTTCCATTTCATCATTTTCATCTCGGGCTATAAAGGGCCACCAGCCCTTAATTCTTTTCTGCTTGAATATGTTGACCATTGGCATTTCTTGTTCATTGAGAATCATGTCAAGAGTGCACTGTTTTGCTGTTTTTGCACCACGGGGAAATCTGTTCAGGTCTAGTTCAATTGCACCTATATATGGAACAGAATTTGAAATAAGGTACTGTTAAATTGATTTCTGGAAAACACTGGGGAATAAGTGACATGATATGAAGGTAAATAGTGAGTATCTTACCCAGGAAATCATCTGCAGAGAAGTGATCTGCATCCCAGACTTGAAGATTAAGACGAGCTGGGATCTTGTACTCTGTCTCATCCCATGAAAACATAGACTCTTTCTTTGAGATGACAATTTTCTCTTCAGCCATTAGATAATCAAAGGGGTAAATGAACCGCCAGTTGAAGTTACCCTCTCCTGTTAGCGAGTGGTAGTGAACATCGGTGTCCTGCTTATCCTCTTGTTGTCCTTTAAGCCATCTGAAAAAAGTCAGAATGAGCTTATATCAAAGAAGATTAACATTTTTTTTGTGGACAGTGAGAGAGAGACTTGTTAGCCCATAAAAAAAGTTTAGCAAACATACAGTCAGCTAAAATATTGTGGCTTTGTAGACGTGCTTGAGTGACCCACATCCAATATATATATTTTTAAATCCTTTAAAGAGTGGCATCAATATAGTAGCAAAAATTGTAAGGTTTACATGGGTAACATGTCTTTGTCCTAATATTGGCAATTTCTTGCCAATTCTTAATGTCTTCTATTTATTTTTATACATAAGCATGTTACAGAAAACACTGGAAGTATGTGCTTATTCAGTTTAATACATATTTCAGATTAAATAAATATTTCAATTAACATATCACAATTTCCTTCTCTTGTTTTTATTTTATTTTCTAAAAAAGTTGTTGGTATAACTTGATCATGAGAAAACATTTCATACCCTCTCACAAAAATATCACTGGACTTTTCACCGGTAAATATATCATCATCCTCTAGTACAACTTCATCTGTATTCCAGACTATCACCCTAAGTTCAAATCTGTCAAAACATAAACAACTCTTAAAACAGATTCAGACACATATAGTATTAAAACATTATTCAAAGCACAACAACTGTAAGAATCGAGTGCACTCTACTTCTTTGGTTTTCGAGGTGAAATATCAAGGGCGGGTCCTGGTGCTGGCATATCTTTTGGAAACATGTCCACCCACATCTCAATTCTCCCCTACACCAATACAATGAAGCAAATTATTAAGAAATGTATATGTTTTATAACTCATAATCATCAGTCACCATCAACTGCAAAAACGTGTTTTGGCCAACTGACCTGCTCAATGCCGGGTTTATCAGGGTTCAGTAGAGGTCTTGTTTCTACATGTTCAGGAACAAGTTTGCAGCCCACTCGTGGAATGTCCTCCCAGTGATTAACAACTGCGAGAGCAAGGTGCTCGTCTGTTTGTTTTTTGAGACCTGTCAGAAAATATTATTTTAATATCGGGCAATCGGTATTCTAGTGATTAAGTTACTGGACTACTCATTCAAATGATGCTGATATAAACCTCATTACTGCTGACTGGCCCTTATGCATGATCCTTTACCCTCAGTTGTTCAGACTCCACACCATAAACCAAGCAACTTTAAATAAAGACATTTTCTATATGTTGAGAATGTAATGTAAAGTTAGAATAAACTACATACCATTTTCATCCTCAATTTCAGTTGGTCCTGTATAAACTCGATTTGCCACTTTCACTCTTCCTCCAGGACCATATTGGGGTGGATCTAATTTACCATCCTTACAAAGTTTTGATAGAATTTGAGTAGGCTTCATTGGATCTCTCCATACATTATAGCCATGACTACCACAACAAACGGATAAAAATGGTAAATATCATGTTGTAAATCTTGACTAAACCTAACTAACATGGCTGTGTTGAAAGCACTTACATTGCATAAGTTGATGTGACACCACACGTTGCTCTGTGCTTGCTGTAGTAACGGTTCTCAAGGTCAAGTTTTGTCTCCCCAATTAGGTCATCAGTGCCAACCAAATCCCAGTCATAGATAGAAACGGTGAGGGTGGAGTCCATTGGAAATGTTGCCTCAATATCAAATGATCTAGGATAAGTGATTTAAGATTTAAATCAATTTAATATCTGGGTATATAATTAAACCATAATATTAAAATAACAAAATGTTGATGTAGTTGTGTTTTAGAAATGAATTTACATGCATATAATTAATTGTTCCTATTAACATACTTGCCAAACAAAGGATTTAGTTGTTTAGAGATGTAGTTTTCTTTGTCTTTAATCTCTGACTTTCCAAGCTTAATGGCAATATATGGATCTGCTTTTCCGTTTATATCTGCGGGGTGCAGGTCTGTAGCCTAAAACAAAATCATTTTATAGAAATTTTATAGGAATAGTTCATATAGGAATAGAAATTAAGTTATATAAAAGATGATTACCAAATATTTTGTATTATCAAAACATGAACTTCATAGTTATTAAATCTGTTCATACCTACCCTTATCACATAAACTCGAACTAAAACGCTGATTGGGTCATTGTGTGGAATGTTTTGAAACATGCCCATGTTGGAATCAATTCCCATTTCTCTACACATATCATCTGACACTTTGTACATGCACAATGAGCCCTGCATTAAAAATACACATTATACACATACACAAACATAAAATACATTTAGCAAACATGATTATTTACTATCCTTACTTTAAATTTGCCAACAAGTCTGTCCTCGTCTAATGTGTTTTGTTCATCATCATCTCCACTCTTTCCTCTGTAAAGGTTGAACGTGTGGAGCCAGTCTTCAAAGTAATTAAATTCATTCTCTAGCTCTCTGTTAAAAACCTGTTAAGAAACAAAGTCAAATATTAGATAATCATAATAATAAAATCCATTAATAGTTACTCTGAGATGTATTAATTAATGTTGTATTTAGTATTTAACTTATTTTTAAAAAATGATTTATGATTTTAAAATGCTATACAGGGCTAAATATTTGCTGTAAATGAAATATTTATTAGTTTGCTACAGCAAATAATAGTGTACAAACCATAAATATTTCTAATAAATGATTGTCTTATCTTTTATTTATAATTATTATCATATTCTTAAAACTTTTAATCTAAAACGTACAGTCTCTTTATGGCCAAAAGTTGGATAATAACTAAATTAAATCACTGGTAACTGAAACTTGCATCGAGACAACAATAAACACCAGTCACCTGTATTCTAAGTGTGCTAGCAAATACTAAACATACATTTTTGTGAATTCTATACACATCTCCATAATACCTCTTACAGTAGGTGGTTAAAATTTCTTTAATTTTCCTAAAGATCACAGAGTATAACATTATTTTGTAACTAAAACTGTAAACAATAATTTATCATTTGCCTTCAGCTCCTCAATTTTGGGCTTTTTCTTTTCAGGTACTCCCTCCCCTGGCGGTGCTTTGTTCTTATCCTTGGCTTTCCCCTTTTTCTTTTTATTTCCTTTTGCATCTGGCTTGATATCTATTTAAATATTAGAACGATAGCAAAGACAAGATTATACAAATATTACATAGATTTTTGAAGTAGGTGTATATTATCGTTCATATCTGAACAACTAGATTGTTAGATAGAACAGCACCTAGCCAATTTTTATTGCATCTTAGCCAAACATAAAACAATACATATTTATATTTAATACTAACCTGTTCCATCTGCATCTGGGTCCTCTTTTTCATCTCCATCACCTTTTTCAGCTTCCTGAGCTTTTATCATCTACATAATATAAAAAATATTGTAAAACAAATACACACAATAACATTTACAACATAAAGCAACTTAAGTAATTTAAACTTTGCGAGAGGAGTACAATGCTTTTACCTCCATAAGTGTTTCGATTGATGCAAAGTATTTAGACCACCAATCCAACACACTCTCATCAAGCTGTTCTTCCTCAACTTCTTCCCCTTTCTTCCTTTTCTTCTTTCCTTTACTTTCTTTGTCATCATCAGTCTATTATTAAAAATCAAATCAAAGTTTATTTGTCACATACATAGTTATACACAGTACAACCGGCAGTGAAATGCTTTATAACCGCTC